>VDFB02167124.1:0-88705 GCA_007258455.2 Sequoia sempervirens
TTAGGATTAGGTGATTAGGATGAAAATAGTAGATTAGGATGGGGTGATTAGGTGAAATGGTAGGATTAGGATGGAAAAGGTGGTATAATTAGAATGTGAAGGATGGTTGGGAAGAAATGGTTGGGATGGGGTGAAGGTTTTTCTTGCTTGACTAGGAGATAGAATTAAAATCACACAAACAAAAAAAGTGGCCAAGTTTGATGGATTTTTTGCAATGTATGTTCAATCCTCGGCCCCTTGGTTGATTCATTTTCCACTAGTTTTGCACAAGAAGACACTTCAAGCACTTGCACAAGACTAAATTATTCAAGTGAGATTATAGATTAGTGTAGGCCCACCACCCAAGCAAGCCAAGCAAGCTTGGTTCTGTTGGAATTATGTGCCTCAATCCCATAGGCTGAAACCTCTTGTGAGCAATTTCACTGAGACTATTGGGATGTCTGGCCGATTTGCTAGATGTTCCTAAACTATCACTATGACTCTTGGATTGTCCTGGCGATCAATGTAACCTGAAGCCTTCGGCGTAACTTGGACAGTCAGAATGATGTTTTGGCAATGATAGAAAATCTGGTCGATATCGGCATGACCTTTGGTCTGTCTAGTCGATGAAGTAATTGATGTGACTTGCTTCTATCGAAATGAGTCTTAGCGCCGATAGAAGTCTTGTCAATGGAACTGTCCCACTGATAATCGTTGTGACTCTAGCCAATAGTACTTGGTCGGGGAGACTCTTGGCGAGGGATGTTATCGGTGTGACATGTGAGTTCGTTATGAATCTCTACCGAGAGTGTTCTTTCGGCATGACTCTCATCGATGAAGTGTTTCGAACTGCTACTAGCTATGAGGTCATCAGTGTGAGTTGGGACTTCAGTGAAACCTTCTCTGATGCACGTTGTCTTGCCGATAAGGATGATTTAATGATAGTTGATGCCCCCATTGGTCATTAGTATGACTCTGGTCGATGGATTGTATTGGGGTGACTCTTGGCGATAGAAAGATAGATCAGAATAACATGAAGGCTCATTGGAACTTATTGCAACTGGTGATTGTCTGTGCAATGGATCTACTGAGGATATCGATGAAAGGTCTTGTTGGTCTTGCCGATAGAGTAAGTCTCGCCGATGGGAGTGTTGATATCGATATGACTTGTGAACTTGTTATGATCTGTTACCAATGGCAGTGACTCTTGTTGATAGCGATGGATGTGTAATTGGTCATGTGGCATCAGGGAGACACGGTTAGTGTCTCACCGACATGCGAATACTATTTGGATGCCTTTGACCAAATGGAAGACTCTCCTATGTGGTGTGTCTTGGAAAAATTAGAGAAGGCAGAATGTGAACCATTTTGCAGTTGGACGGTTGGTATTGATATATGTTTGGGTGAGCAACCGTATTATGAGATAGCAATAAAGAGAGGGCTGAGAGGCTAGCTGAAAGGTTGAGACCATGAGGCCGAAACAGAGAAAAATGAGAGGCAGGGTTATGCTGTCAAAATCTCTCTTGATCATGGATCATGGTTGATCTCTTTCTTGTTGATTTGCACTATATACTATGTGAGGGTATTGCAACAGTGCAAAAATTGTATGGTCTAATGGATTGATCAGAAAATGTAAAGGGAGAGTTGCTACTAGGTTGACTCCAGAATGAACAAGATGTAATTTTTGTAAAGGCTATAAGCATGAAATTGTATTGTAATCGTTTGTTGGTAAATAATACAATGGCTCGATCTTTGGAGTGTGGGGTTTTTTATCCGAAAGGATTTTCCCCACGTAAATCTATTTGTTCTAGTTTTTTATCTCATCTTTCATGTCTGTTGGTTCTTGTAGTAGAATTTGTTAATGCATGTTGTTGAATTTACATGTGCTTCTCTCAAAAGGATTAATGCGGGAAATAAATTGTGTCTACAGTTTCCACTTTAGGACGTAGTTGTACATGTCTTTGAGGCAATCTAATCGAAATTAAAGTTACCGAAGGCACTACTATTCTTGGAGGTTTCTCTGAGATGCCATAATTTCCCTTATAGGGTCTATACTCCTTGATCCTTGGGTGGTTCACTAGAGCACCCTTTCTCATGAAGGCAGATAGGTAGAGATCCAATGGAACAAGGTTGTCAACAGATGCCAACGGGCTCACCTTCTCTCTCCTTGGGAACTATCATAGTTCTCCACAAGGATTTCTATATCAACCTAAGGGAGTATGTGGTGAATAACTTTAGGGTACAATATGCATCCCTTACACAACACTAAGCTATGGTCGAAAGGTCTTTATCTAGGATACACAAGGTTGTTAGGGAGTTCTCTAGATACCTCAAGGGTACTTGAGGTTCAAATCCATAGACGAAAGGGAACAATGTCAAATAGCTAGGAGGAGAGGGAAACCCAATCTCCACCTTCACTTCTCCAAGGTAAAAATTTATTGGATGCTTAGCCTGATTGACAAAATTCCATTTCCAATAGAGGTGGCTTTCTCACCTCTCACTCTTTATACTCCACCAAAGCATGGGAGTTGGAGTCATCCCCTAGGGTGATGAAATCCCTAGGCAGGCCCCCTAAAAGGAATGATCCAAGTCTTTTTGATCCCCAAGATTACATGAAGCATGAGGGGAGAGCATATGTGCATGTTGGGTTCATTGGGATGAAAAGAAAAATAAAAATAGTAAGTGATGTTTTTGATCCTCAAGATCACACTAGGTATGAGAGTAGAGCATATACACCACTCACTCAAAGACACATCAAACAAAAGTTCATTAACCTTAAGAAATGAAATGTTCCTAGATTAGTGGAAAAAAAGAAAGCCTTGGAAAAAACATCTACAAGAAATTGTTAATAGTTTGATGATTTTTCCTTTGACAATTGATTTTAAGTTGCACCACAAAGGGGTTAGCTGATAAGATGATAAAAAAATATTGTTAGCATGAATATAAGCATAGCTAAGGGATGATTTGTTCATTATATGAGCATTAGAGACTTGCAACATGCATTAGTATCCAAAAAAAGAGATTAGATGCAAAGAACAACTAAAAGAAGACTTAAAGATGCATCCTAAAACCTAGGTGCCATTTTTGCAGATAAAGTTGTGCTTTTGTTAAAATAGAGGCGTCATTCTATGAACAAAGGGATATTTTTACAAAATCGGGAAATGGATAGATGAACATATGGGGCACCTAAAAACATGAATATTTAATAAAAATGTGCCCCCAAATGTAATGGAAATGAGCTCGAAATGAAGAAGATCCTAGGCGACCTAGAATGCTTGTATGAAAACCTAGTCTCACAAAACTTGAAAAACACCTATTTTAAGCATGAAAATGATGGATGAACCTAAAAAAAGGTGTTAGGATATTGAAGACCTACAAAACAAGATATTAGAATCCAAATAAACCCTAGATCCAGGTCAGATTGATGAAAGAAGTGCTAGAAAACAAAGGCATGGTTCTAAGTTACACAGGTGCCACAACTTTGAACCTAGGCACCACAAGTTTGCACTTAGGTGCCACAAGTCTACACTTAGGCACTACTTTGTAGTATTTACCCAAAAATAGCACCTAGAACTTTAAAACGTACAAAAAATTGATAAAGCGTTAGAAAAAAGGGGTGGAAAGCTACTAAGTGTGCCAAAATGAAGATGGGAAAGATGAATAAGAAGGTAAATGATAGAAAATGCAAAATAAATAAATACAAATAAGTTATACCTGCATTGCTCCTTCCTCTTCATGGATTGAGCTCACAAGATGCACCCTTGTCTTATAGATTTGCTCCAATGATTGAAGGGATGTGGTTGCTCACAATTTTAGTATGATGATGCTATGGATATAAATGGATTTGATGGGGATTTGGAAAACATATGGATATGGAGAATGTTTTGTTATGAAGAATGAGAGCCAAGGCATCCTTATATAGAATTTTGGTGAGATGAATCAATGGCTAGGATTGAGTGGCTAATGGAGGGTTAAGATTGATTGAGAATGTGAGGTTTGGATCAAGGATGGGGATTGATTAGCCTTGTGACAAGTGTCACAAGATTGAAAGGAGTGAAATGGGTGTTGAACACCCAAGATACTAAGAGGGGGGGTGAATCAATATCTACTTAAAATTATTGAACATAAACCATCCAAACACTTGAATGCATATAACAGTAAGAATGAGCAAGAGAATTAGCATAACATAAAAGCACACACCACATGAACACCAGGATTTTTATGTGGAAAACCCAAAATGGGAAAAACCATGGTGAGGATTAGCTCACAATATAAAATAACCAGTTATAAGATATTATAAAGGGTGGCTCACTAACATGACTCACTGTCCAAAATCAGAGGCTCATTGTCTACAAAGATACAATAGAGAAATGGCTTAAAACTAGAATATGAACTAATAAATTTACACCCAACAAGTGTTGATTTAGTTCCTTTGATGATTAGTAAATTGACTTTACACACTTCTTTTGATAAACTTGCATACTAGCAGATTCATCTTTGCATACTTATCTTTCCCTTACACACCATCAATCTCAAAATTGTCCAATATATATGACTCATCCACAAGCATCAATTATGTCGGCCTAATTAGATGCAACCCTTATTTACCAAAAAGATTAACTGTCGACTTCAAGCTTGTACAAAAAATTTCCAAAAACAATTCAAGCATGTAGTACGCTACAATATGTCGGCATGGACGTAAGATAGGGGTAAAAGGAAGAAGTTGGGTACACGAAGAGGGGAAGTTTCAGCCAAAAAAAATCTTGCAAAAAATGTGTATGCATTATTAAAAAAATGCATATGCATTATGGTTCGGGTACCTGAGCCTAAAAAAACGTGTATGCACTATAAAACAAGTATGCATTTTATAACACATACAAGTCATTTATTTAAAAAATTAAATACCGTTTAGAAATGCGTATGCATTTTGTAATGCAAAACACGTACGCATTTTGTAACACAAAATGGGTACACGTTTTAAAACACATACACGTTTCTAAAATTATTTTTTTAAAAAAATCAAGAAAATAAAGATTGCATGTGTTTTATGCTTAATGGCGGTATGCATTTTAAAATTTTAATGTACATTATTTAAAATTGAATTCAACCATGCAACCTTGGTTTTAAGGTTTGGGAAGGGCAACAATCTAAGCCAACAACACAGCCCAGGCCACAACTAAAACCAGGAAAAATTGAAGGAGAATCAACTTGTAATATAGCGTTGCGATGAACTTTTGTGAATCAATCTATAAAATTAAATCATTAAATAGTGTCCTGCTTTCAAATATAAATTTTTTTTAGCACATGATGATGGTGGACTGGATTATGTTTACATTTATTTACGAGGTTAATTTCCTAAGAAAACCGGATCCATAACTTGAAATATCCGGACTTTTTAATTTTCAATAACTTTTTGGTTCTGGAATTTCTTTAATAAAAATATATAATTGTCGGCTTTCAGGACAATTCTACAATGAAAAAATATTGAATGTTTAGTTGGATCAATTATAATTGTCCGGGTACACATTGATTTAAAACAACAATTAAGACCAATAAAAATTAATAAAAAAAATATATTCAACAAAAAATTACAAAAAAAAAACAAAAATCCATATCAATCTTCATGATGTTAGCTCTCTTTTTCTAAAAGGAATTAGAAAAATACTTGTATTTGGGTCAAAAAAAATTGTATGTACACGTGCTTGGTATGGTAAAAAGATGACTTTTAAAAAGTGGTTTTTATAGATCCCTATCAAAATTTAATTTCTATAATCTAAGTATTTGAATAATTTACATGTTTGGAAACTAGATTGAAAATGACAAATTCCATATTACTGATTTTTTTTTAAGATTCATTGTGTAAGTGCCTCAAATTTTTAGGCCAAGTGTAACAAATTCTAAAAAATAGCAAAAACACTTCCACTTTTTGAGTTTTGTGTACCCAACTTCTTGCATTAGCCCATAGGTCACAAATACATCTGCAACACAAAATTAATTCATTATAACATTAGCTATTGATTAGGTTATCCAAGGATAGAGCTAGTAACAAAATACAACAACTGAGTGATGCCAACTCGCACATACGAGCACCTGTGAACATGAAATTTTGAATATACAAACTTCTAACATCCAAAGACCATTTCCCAAAATTGCAAGGAGTGATATTCATCAGCAGAATATTGTGGACCAAAATACCAGAGGATAATAATTGTTTATGCATACCGGTTCTAAATACTAGGTCAAGCTTTACAACTTATGTAACATGGTGACATCAATGACAACATAAAAGTTGCATAATGAGATGTTATTCTTCATTCTTCTGACACTGGGAAGGTGTGTGAGCACACATTGGGAAGAGAGGCATTATACTTGTGTAAGAGGTAGGGTGGCTCATAGGGTGGCTTGTGTAAGAGGTTAGTGGAGGTAGGTGAGATGTAGGAATTTAAAATTAAGAAATAATCATAATGATGATTGGGGATGAGGGTTAGATCAACTAATCATGGATTAATTGATTATCGAGGATAGGTTGAGTTAATAAACTAAGGGTTTATTAACTTGAGTGGAATTAAAAGTTGGAGAGTGGAATAATGAGGGTTAGGAAGTCGATAAGGTTAATTAATCAAGGATTACTTAACCTAAGAAAGGTTAGGGGATTTTAGAGGATTGCAGAAAAAGGATTAAATTTAATTAAATAAATGTGGATTTATTTAATTAAAGGTGGTGGATAAAGGATGATAAGGAGATTAATTAAATAAATAACAAATATTTATTTAATTAAATATTAGGATAAGGGAGATAGGTTAAATTAAATAAATAACAAGTATTATTTAATTAAATATTATTTTGGGTGACTACACTCGTCATTATTTATATTTTGAATAGCCTTTATGATTTATTCTCTCAATATTTTCCTATTAAGATTTTACGCAATCTCCTTATTTATCTTCCTAAGGATTAAGTTTTTGTATTAGTTTTTAGCACTTTGACATTGTGGATTATTTCTTTCAGTTGAGAATAGAGTCTTATAAAAAATTTGAAAAACCTTTTTAATCTCCTCAAGATCACTTATTAGTTGGTTATTATCCCATAGGTCTGCTTGCTTCCTGGTAATTTTATATTTTAAGTATCTAAAGAAAAATCTAGTGCCCTTATCCCCATTGTACAAGCAGTTCGTTTTGGATCTAATTTTTAAGCCCTGAATCATTTTTCTTGTAGATTTCTCAATTTACTTTTAGTTGTTGTTAATTCCTCATTCAACCCTAAGTTTTGGAGGTTTTTTTGTAATTCCTTTTCCAATTTAACAAGACTATCTTGTATTTTTTATGAAATCCTATTGTCCATTGCTCTTTTTTTCCAATAGTTTGATAAATATTTGTCCAACTTTTGACATTGATCACCCACCTTTCAGAGGTAGATTTATCTTTTAACAACCATATCTCTAAGTGTAACCATTGTTGCATTACAACCTTCATCTTTTAGAAGGTTGGTGTTAAGTATGAATTTTATTTGTTTTTCAATGACCTAAGTTCTTTCTTTATCTAATTGAATTTTGGAAAAGATAAGATGATGATCGGATAAGGAAGAGGGTGTGACCTTGATTCTACAACATTTATGGACTTGATCAAAGCTAAAAACTCTATGTTTACATAAAATCTATCTAATGTATAATAAATCATTCTATTTCCTTTTTGGTAGTTGCACCAAGTAAACCAAATGTGTTGATTTCCTCTCCTATCTCCTTCAAGAGGATCAAAGAGGTTAAGCTTATTTTTCATTTTGAACCAATATAGAAGTTTTCATTACCTTTCCATTCCATTTCATTTCCTCTATACGTGTCCTCCCTATTTTCAACCATATTAAATTCACCTCCCACAATCCAAGGGATATCAGGTAGTCTATATAACCATTTCCAAAGTTCAATTCTCTCCCAGTGATCATTGGGAGCATATATAGAGCAATGTCCAAAATTCCTTTTGTCCTTTTCAATAACAATCTAGATTTCCCTATTGCAAGGGGAGGTTCTATAATCAATCACATATGATGTCCATCTATTTGAAACCAAGATGGCAGTACCCCCTCTGTCTTTGTCATGAGCAATGTGGAAATGCTTGGAATCTTTCCAAATAAATCTAAGATTGGTTTCTAAGGTAAATTTTATAGATTTTACCTCATGCATGAATACCACATCCTTGTTATGAATTTGGTTTAAATATCTTCTAATCACATAGTTTCTATAAAGGGACTCTAGTCCCCTAATATTCCAACTTATAAAATTAATTTCCATTTTCATTAAATTTGAGCATCACTTTTTGGAATTCCTCGAAGCATTTAGGGATTCTATCTTCTTTGTCTAATTTCTTTAGAGCCATTTCGACCCCATCATTACTTATTTGGCTTATTTTATTTTTGTTAATTCTAATCCACCTCTCTATTGAAGGATGATCACTTTCAACTAATTGAGAATTATCTTCAAAATTGAGTGAGTTTTCCTTGGGACTGGAGACAACAAACATTTCACCACATTCCATATTGGGCAGGCTTCCTATTTCAACTATCGAGTTACCATTACTTATTTCTTCTACTTGGTTTTCCTCAACCTCCACCCTATCTAGTTCACTTTCTTGCATCACAAGGGACTTAAGATTGGCCAATGATTTTAACCATGATTTATCTTCTTTAACACTAATAGATAAATATCCTAGGTCTAATTTAATTGTTCCCCTTTTAAATTTTGCTTTGCTTTTATTAAGTTAATAGTTTTTCTCTCTATTAACAGTCCTTTATTAGAGACCTCCTTATTACCATTGGTTTTTCCTCTTCCTTGTCAATCCTTAATTGAATTTAGATTCAATTTGAAGGTCTTGGGATTGCCAAAGGAAGGCACTAAAGAGAAAAAATCGGGTGAGAAGAATCCATCATTGTCACCAATGTCTATGCCTTGGAATCTTATCCTATTCAGTGATGCAAGTTTGCTTTCTCTTTTTTATTACTACTAGACAAATTTTCTCGGTCTACAAAATGTTCCCCTTTTAAATCTTTCTTTGCTTTTATTAAGTTAATAGTTTTTCTCTCTACTAACAGTCCTTTATTAAACACATCCTTATCACCACTATTTTTTTCTCTTCATTTCCAATCCTCAATTGAATTTGGAGTTGATTTGATGGTATTGGGATTGTCAAAGGAAGGTACTAAAGGGAAAAAATTAGGTGAGCAAATTTCACCATTGTTACCAATATTTATGTCTTGGCAGCTTATCCTATTTAATGATTGCAAGTCTTATTTTTTTTATTACTACTAGACAAATTTCCTTGGTCTAATAATTGTTCCCCTTTTAAATTCTTATTTTCTTTTAAAAAGTTAAGAGTTTTGATTTCTACTAATAGTAATTTATTAGATACATCCTTATTATCACTAGTTTATTCTCTTCCTTGTTAGTCCTCACTTGAATTCAAAGACCTTTCGATGGTATTGAGTTTTCCAGAGGAAGGCGCTAAAGGGAAAAAATTGGGTGTGCAAAATTCATTATTGTTACCAATCTATACCTTGGAAATTTATCATATTGCTCTCCTAATTGTTTATGTCCACTCCCTAGGTGGTTGTAGACTTGCTCAATTTTTTCCTTGGAAAAAACAATCAAATTAGTATTAGGAATATCAACCTTGAATCCTTTTTATTTTGGATATCCTTCATTATTGGGGGTAGTTTCATTACATGACATCCCCATTTCAAAACTTTTAGTTTTTCCATTATTTGGATGACTTTCATTGAACTTTTTATGGTTTTCCATGTCCAATGCAAGAACCTAAGCATTGTAGACATGTCCCTACTTATCATTGGATGATTCGATCAAGATACTATTTTCTTCATTTTTTCTCTCTATTACTTTAGTTCCAAGTTCTCCCTTAGGATTAAGATTTTTTTCGCCCTCCCTTATAATTGGGTCTTTTTCACAGAGGACTTTATACCTCCTTTTAACTACAAAGGTTGATAGGTTCACCAATGTAGTCACTTTTGGAATTAATAGCAGCATTAAGCTTATCCTTCTCATTCACCATTAAGGAGGATGAACTACTCCCCCCATTTTGTTTTTCCCATTTCTATTTTCCAATTTTTCCTTTGGAATTATTTTCCTAATTTCACCTAATACTATTTTTTTGCTTTTTTCCCCCACTACTAGTCTAAGGGGGGAGTTAGTTAAATTTACAGAAACAAAATCATTTTTTGGATACCCAGCACCTGAATGCTTATTAGGGCTCATCCCATTAGTTTTAATTTCATTTTTTGGAGAAGAAGAGTGTTGGACTAATCGCTAGCATCTCCCTTCAAATTTGAGACTTGGACTAACTGCCTCCCGTGGATCTATTTATCTGTAGTGTTTGTATTAGGCGTTAATAGGTCAATATTTTGGTCCAATGGCAAACGTGTTCCAACAAATAGTATCAGAGCCACAGTCATGGGTTCAAATCCCCTCGGGTGATGCTGAGAGGGGGATTGTTGGACTAATTATCATTAGCATCTCCCTTCGGATTCGAGACATGGACTAACTGCCTCTCGTGGATTTGTTTATATCTAGCATTTGTATTAGGCGTTAACAGGTTGATCTTTTGGTGTAATGGAAACGTGTTTCAACAAAGAGGCTATATCCCCACCCTCTCCGAGATCAAAATTATTCTCTTTATGCATAGAGGTTTGATCACACTTTTCTTATAGGTTAAGGTCTAACCTGCCACAATTGTTCTCTTTTATTTTTCTTTCCATTTTTTACCATTAGGGTTTTCACCAATCAAGATTTCATTATTCTTTCTTGTATTATTAGGAGCTAGATTATTCTCAATAAGGGTATTTGGACCTCCATTATTAGGGACTTTTTGTGTGACTCTAGGGCTCTCACTGATCTTTTTTATTATGGGGCAGTTTCTCCTTTGATGGCCTTCTTTTTTGCAAAGGAAACAAGCATTAAGGCCATCGAGGATCTCAATTCCACAAGTAAACAATGTTTCACTTATTTCAATATTAATTTCTTTTAGAATGTCAATCTCGGGTATTCACGAAATTAACACCCTTGTGTCCATATGTAAAATAGTGGTATTGGTTTGTTCCATTCTCAATACTTTTCCCATTTGAGCAAACAATTATGACAAGAAGCTCCACAATTGGGGTGGAGTATTTTTCACAGCCACCCATCTCAGATATGAGAGGGAAAGAACTTATTTAATTAATTTTGG
This sequence comes from Sequoia sempervirens, assembly GCA_007258455.2. Taxonomy (NCBI): domain Eukaryota; kingdom Viridiplantae; phylum Streptophyta; class Pinopsida; order Cupressales; family Cupressaceae; genus Sequoia; species Sequoia sempervirens. The sequence goes on from VDFB02167124.1 coordinate 11,205, forward strand.
GGACCATGATATGGCCCTAAAGACAACATTTCCTATAGTCCAATACTGTCTAGTCAAAATATTTTTTTGGATAATATTGTCTTTGAAGAAAACTAGGAAAAGTCTTTTATATATCATTCCACATAATGAAAAATAAAATCCTAGTTTTTTGCCAAATTTTTTGAAACCACTCATCCAAAATTCTTCTTGATGTAACTTGTTTACAATATACTATCACTAGAAATATTGCATCACTTTTTAACCTATTTTCTTCACTATTAATAGTACCCAACATTTTTGTGTTGGGGGAGATTAAAATTTTCCTAGGGTTGGGAGGGGAGTACTTACCTTTTCCTCCATCACCCTACCTCTCTTCATAGCATTCTCCTTTGTTAACTTGATTGAACTCGGCCTCCTTTGGAGTGTCCATTGTAGCCCCAATGAGAATGTCACGAAACGATTTCTCTTTTCTATTAACAAAGGCATTCTTGGCACTATCAAGTTTATTGGGGGGCTTGCCCTCACTTACCCCCTATCCACCCACCCTCCATTATTTTGGAGGAATGTTCAACAAAATGGTTTTAAGATTTGAAAAATGGATGTGGCACAGATCCCCAAAACAATATCATTTAATGGCAATGTTACCCCAAGTTTCCGAGACGAGGATAGTAGGGGATGGTGGAATGAGTCCCCAAGTTTCCAATTTTTCATACCAAATTTAGAGACGGCGGGGGGACGACTATATAAAATATAAAAATATTTAAAATGTATCAGGAAACTTTAAATATTCTTATGAAAACATGGACAAAGCATGCATATATACATTATAGAAACTTAGCATATGACATTTGTGTTAGGAATTCATTGCCAGTATAGTTTTTTTTTCAATTACGATATGAAAATCAAAATAAAAAAAGCATGGTACACTATTGTCGTTCCCTGTCCCCAAGACATTTATGGGATGGGGATGGGGGGATTTAGACCTGAGGATGCATCCCCGGGTAACACTATTTAATGGTGTTAACAAAATAAAACACAAAATGCAATGAATAACCCATCCAAAGCTAGCCAAGGATATTAAGAAAGGGTACTAGGAGAGTACCGATGGGGTGAAGAAAACTTGATAGCCCTCCATTTAAGGGCTCCTACAAATGCAAGTCGCATTCCCTTCTATGCCCTCTCTCGCACATGCACTACCATCCTTGTATAGTTTTTTCTTAGGTTTCCAAAGCTTTTTGTTTTTTATTTTTTAACTAATCCAACAAAGACATAATTGATGTTTGTAGCTCATTTTTATTTTATCTCTCTAAATATTTTTAAGGGTTATTTGCATGCCAAAATGCTACTATTTTTTCATAGATCTAATTATTGTGTTTTAATCTCCTTGAAAGATTAGTGTGCAAATGCTTGCAATGATTAATAATTATTTTTAATGTGGTTTAATTGCTAAGGGGTTTGTGCATACTTTTCCTAACAATTGTCAATAATGTTATCCTCATCAAAGTTTATAAAAGAATTAGCAAGAAAATTGATAGCTCAATTTACTTCACTATAATAACATTTGGTTCTCCAAGAAGGAATTAAGTATTCCTATGAAGGACACAACTAAATGCAAAATATTTTCTATCTTCCAATTAATTGAAACATGATTTCAGATGACCTTAAATCATCATTGAATCTCCTTTTATAATTAAATCCTTGATACCATTTTCAACTTGTACGTCCATAACTAATGCTTGTGTCTCTACTTATTTTTTTGTCCTAGTGATCTAAATTAAGAATTTGGTGGACAATACCAAACATTAGACTTGTAGAATTGTAAAGATCAAGCAAAGAACACATAACAACAAACTCGTAAAGAGATGTATGCCAATACAAAAACTACTTCATTATCTTCAAATTTGAAAGTTTACACATTTGTATAGAATATCAACAATCACCACATATCTTGGAATTCAAAATGAACAAGTGGATGTGGATAAATGACTAACAAAACAAAACAAAAAACATGTGATTTGGTACCTCAACTTGGTGGGGTCATAACTCATAGGTCATTGGGAAAAAATTGGACTTCTTTATACACTTGGAAAGATCTTCAAGAGATCTAGTTTGAGTTCCTTGAAAAGTATGCCTTCAACAATCCATTTCAAGGAATTGATGGAAGTCTTTAAGCCAAATTTTGCTCTAAAAGCCTCCAAAAATATGATTTGCAAAAATATCAAAAATACCAAAAATTCGATTTATGATATTTTCCACTATTGGCTCTACACAGGCCACCCAAATGCTCTTGGATCTATACAAAATCACCTAACCGGATTTCCAAGGTCATCTCTAATAATGCACCTTATCCTTAATTTTTTGAGATTGCCTTTACAGGCACCATTAAATTTCAATCCAAAAAATAAATAATCATTTAGCCAATCTAATTAAGAAATTGCTAGAATTAACTCTACTAACCCATAAAGCACCAAAACTAACTTAATTTTAAATAAATTGATTTAAATTTTTATTTTCAATTTTTAATCAATAATGTCAAAAATAAAGAAATATTCTACGAATAGAGAGTTCATGATATTCCCTGAATCGAGCTGTATTTGACTCACTCAACTAAACCAGCCGACCAGACATAATCATCCAGAGGCCATCGCTATAAAACCATTAATATTCTTCTCCACTGAACATCCCACCTCCAAAACAAGAAAAAATTATTCACCATCATTCTGTAAATTTTTTCCAAGGTTTCCGGCAGTGTTGCACAATCAGGCAAGATGTTTCAATTCTATTCTCTTGGCTATAAAATTTCATGCAACTATGTACAAGACAAACACGATGAGTTCTGGAAAAATGTCTACAAAGCCTACGAAAAAACCAGGGAGAGAACTCCTTACAATCAGCCTTATTCAGAATGGGCAAAAGCTAAAGACTTTCTAGCAGCAAAAGGCTGGGCAGATGTTTCATATTTGCACAGGAATTCCAAATCCAATCCCATTTATGAGACCATGATTGACGCAATTTACGAAGAGTTAGACAAATGCCAAAATGATGGAGACTCCCAATTCGCTTGTGCAATGTGGTTGATGGATCCCAATAAAAAGGAGCATCTGTTTAGGTGTGGAAACCCTGAGATGCATCTGAGACTCTATGTTTTGTTACCCCCACAAGGCAAAGAATGGCTCCTTCAAGAGCACCACTATAATAGAAACCATACCCATAAAGTATTCTTCATAGGCATGCACTTCCCAACTGTTTTTTTTGCTACTGGTAGTTGGGTTAATGCAAGTGAAGGTGAGAGTAGAAGGATAAAAGAGTATTTTAGAGAGAGGATTTGTAAGGCAACTGAGGAGATGAGGAGTTTGGTGTTCTCTGGTGAAGAGAGTATCCAACAGGAGTTGGACAAGTTTTATGTAGAGAGTTGGGGGCATATGAACAAGCTTTTTTCTGGGTTGATTATAAACAAGGATGATTTTTGTAGCGAATATCAATTGATTGTTAAAGATATTTCAAATCCTTCTTTATCATTTTAAAAATTCCACAAAAGCAAGCTTTGACCCTTGAGTAATTTTATAAGGTCTTGTTTATTAATAATTCAGGCAACCTATTTTGAATTAATCTTTACAAGTTTAATTTTATTAACCAATTTTATTATGAATTGATATCAATTTTATTGTTGAAGAGTTGTCAAAAGATTCTTTAATAATCAAACAGCAAGTCATATATTTGAATTATTTTTTCAATAAAACTATTTTTTATAAAGAGTATTTTTATGTATAGTATTTTTTATCATTTTTATGTGTCCTCCAACTCAATTAATATTTGATCTTTTATAGAAATAAAAAAACAAAATTCAAATTGAATCATTTTGATTAATTGACAATAAATTCAACTTTAATTCTTTCATTGTAACAATTCATTAATTAATTGATAGACTATTTATTGTATGAACTTTGTGCCTATGTATTGCATGAACTTGTGCCTAAACCTGACTCATGCTCCAAACCAGATTGTTTGACCTCTTTCATCTGACAGGGAAACCAGATTGTTTGCCAGAGAAAGTAATAATCTAATACATATCTCTGCGATAAATGATGAAATCTACAATATCTTTTTGCCATAAATGCATATAAATTTACAATATCTTCATTGTAGTAATCGAGGATGGGGAGCTATTGATCGATTGGATTGTGGCAGAGCCACAGAAATGTGTTGGATTTAGACCTCCATAATTCACACGTAGAGCTCATTGACTCCCAGAACACCATTTGCGATACTACACCAGAGACGTGGAGCACTCACGGGATGACCAACAGTAAATCAAAGGTGTCTCAGCTTGGCTCATGAGGCGCCACCTTTGGGTGTCGAACTTGGTCGATATCGGCCTGGAGAAAATGGAGAGAATATTGTGATAGTTGACACATGCACATGTTTCTGAAAGAAGAGAGATTCGTCAGAAAAGGAGAGGATGTTTGTAGATTAAAGAGGATGATTGTTGGTTGAAGAGGGACGCCATCATGTTGGTTTTGTTTTTCCTCGGTGCCCTATCTGGAGCCACTGTGGAACCATGCAAATGTGTAATTTACTGTGCAAATAATTATTGGTTGAAGAGGGATGCCATCATGCTGGTCTTGTTTTGCCTAAGCACCATATCTGGAGCCACAATATGCTGGCTTGAAAAAATGTATTTTACTCTCTGAAATTCTTACCATTTCTTAGTTTTTTAAATTTGAAAGCTTTAAACTATTTTTTTCTTTTTTAAATTGTGCCTTCATAATTTCTCCAATTCTAATTTTCTTAGCGGGAGCAAGTGACTGGCATAAAACAAAACAATATCTGCTTTGTATCAAACACTTAGTTTAGACTTTGGAGTTTATGTAGCATAGAATTACAATGCTCAGAAGCTCAACACCACAGGCTTTGTCATGGGCTTTAAAATTACCTACCAAATAAAGGAAACTATCATATCATTCTCTCCTCAATCTTAGAGATTATTGATTTTTTCCACCACTGTTACAATCCAGAAATACCTCTTGCATCATAGAGTTCATTTCAATAGGAACCCTGAATATTGGCAACAGCTAAAACCAAATCTGCCAATGAGGAACAAATACCACAAATATCACACCGTTGAACCTGTACATCTCAAGCTCAACTGATAGAGATTATCTATATTTAATTGGGGATTGCTAAGAATTGCTTGTGGACAATCAAACACCATTAGTTCACATGCAAAATGGACTTGTTCTATAGACACAACTCAAACAGGTAACACGTCAATTTCTTGTGAAATGTTAATTGAATATTTGGTTGGAGAGGAATCATCAGATTTTTCAGGATGTGATGTTGTTGGCCCCTCACTTGTCGTGGAAAATTCTGCATTCTGTGGGAGAGACTGTTGCGGCTAAGTGTGATATGACTGCTTCAGTGGATCCCTGTGATGTTGGTTGTTGTAATCGTCTTCATCTTCCTCCTCTGCAATGACAACTTATGTATAATATATGTAAACATCCTACCCCTAAGGTGATTAGGGAGGGGAGATGGTCTCCTCCACCTCAGGGAGTCTTAAAAATCAACATAGACAGGTCTTCTTGAGGATACCCAGGTCATGCAAGAATTGGTCGTGTTGGTCGAGACATGGAGGCTCAAACCATTTTATCAACTATGGAGCATGGAAGTCAATTGGGGTGGCGCAAGATCATTTGTGAGTTTAATTCCCAAGTTGTGGTGAACTTGTTGAATAGGCAACATTTAGAGCATGTTAGGTAGCATTTGGATTTGATTGTTGAACAAATTCTTAACCTTTGTGCTTCTTTGGAGTGTGTTACTTTCACTCATATTCCTAGAGAATGGAAGGAATGGAATGTTGTAGCTGATTGTTTGGCTAAATGGGCTTCTGATCATATTCATGATTAAAATTTGGTGGACCATACCCCTGAATTTGTCTCAACAGTTGGATCACTTGGTGGATCTTGATAGGGCTATGTAATGCCCTTGCTTTGCACTTCTTGTTTTAACAAAAAATTTACCCCTCCTTTATGTTAAATGTCTTATGTTTTTCTCTCCTACAAAGCGAGATTCATCACAAAGGGAAACATGGTGTTATATTTTTCTATCAACGTAACCTTGCACCCCTTCTAGTGCAAGTGCTAGTTAGTTATGTTTTCTTTGTGCAAGTATAATTGTAATTGTTTTATATGGACTTGGAGATAAGCAATGGCATTGGCCTTTATGTGATGAATTCTAAAGAGATATTTTGAATTTTGAAGAGGTGGTTTTAGGTTTTAATTTAATTTACAACATTGAAGATTAAAGCAAGCACGATTATTTTGAGTGCATAAATGATTACTTAGTACACATTAAACCAAATTTATATATTTGTAAAGGAAAATAATCTCTCTTTAAATTTAGATTTATTTGTTAAGATGTATATATAAGTATCTTTAATTTAGATTAATTAATAGTAGTAGGAATTGACAATTTAGATAATTGTAACAATTATTTTATGAAAGTAATTAAGATTATTTGTATATATAGGTTTATGATATTTAATGTAGATTTGAATTGATGTGTTCGGAAATCTTGAACAAGTAATTTGCATTTGATAGTCTTTTCAATATTAGCATATTCTTCTTCTTCTTTATAAAGTTGAGTATCAGGTTTAGGGTTGAGTTCTCAATCAATCAAGATATGTCTTCTACATGTGGATTTGATATATTAATCTATAAAATTCTGATTTTCTACTTGCTCAATACACCTCTCTTAGTCCCTTTTGTCTTTATTTTTTTCTAATATCTAAGGACTACTACTATGTAAGAATAATTTGGTTGGTCTACTATTATGTTACAAGGGAGCATATTCTCCTAGGTCAACCCATGAAAAAGTGCATATAAGATTGAAAACAACGCTCATCAAGCATACATATATTCCTAGGAATACTAGTGCAAAACTAGATTCTTTCAAGTACACCAATTAAAATGTGAAAAATATGCAAGTATAGCAACAAGAAGAATCAAGGATGAGTAAATGAAAGCATTGAAAACCTTTAAATCACATAGATTTATATTTAGTTAGGCCTTTAGAGAGAAAAGGTTTAGCAAGAGTTGCAAATTTTCAATTAAATTTTGAATGGATCAAAATGAAAATTTAGAAGGATCAGAAGTCTAAGACATGAATTAGCCCAACAACCACAATCTTGACCCAAGACCAAAGCATCAAGGTGGTAAGCATGTGGATCGAAGAAAGTGCATGCAAATAAGTGTAGTTAAATATATGAATACAACAAATATATAACAATGTATGAGCATAAGGATGAAATAGGAGGTAAGTGCATAGAGATGTGTGAAATAGATAAAAGACTCATATACAAGAGTATACTATTTCTCAATATAGTTATACATATCAAACACTTTTTTCAAAATAAATATAATACAATACAAATTTCATCATTATAATATATATTTTTCATCTTAACCACTATTTAAAATAATCTTTAATATATTATTATAAGAAATTTTTAAAACAAATATACCAAATTTACTATTACAATATTATAATTTTTTTCATTTTTAAATACCATGAAGATTTTCTTAAATCCACTAAGAAATGAAAAAATCTTTTCAGAACCTTGATGAATACAAATATATTTTTTTATAAATAAATTTCACAAATACCTTCTTAATATGATGTATATAACTTATATATATCCTTAAATTTCATAAATTTAATAGAACTTAAAAACTGTTGTCTTCCCTACTACAAGTTAGTCAAATCTTGAATTTCAAATTTTAAAATTATAAATAATTTTTTTTTTTAAATTATGTCTCTTAAAAATTTGTTTTTATTAACATTCCAAAAATTAATAATATCAATTTATCGTGAGAAAAACACAAGCAAAATAAGTTATTCTAATCCTCCAACTTTTTAAGGAAACAAAGCTTATGTCTTGTACAACATAGGCATGATATGCAAGCTGTACTACACAGAACAGAACATAGTGGACTTCAGAAATACCCAATTTTAATGTGCTGTATAAAACAGTTGACTCATCATGCCCATAGCTCCTTAAGTTTAAACGAGGCTCAGGAACCGTTGCTTTTTCCTTACCTGCTATGAAAGTTATGTCGGTCAAAACCTGAATCTCAATTAGAGATAAGTAATTTAGAAAACTTTACAGCTCACTAAAAGATTATATTTATTAACTATTCAAAATCAATAGCCTCGACCAACTGGTCATAAAACACATCAGCAAGCTCTTCTAATGGTACATTCTGTTAAATTTCTTAGAACCCAGATCAGATTACTATTCTAATAAATATTTTATACTCGGATTTTATGCACAGAAAATAAAATTTCTAGATCTGAAATTTACGAACAACAATACATTAAGTTCTTTAATTTAGAACTATGCAATGGAAATAAAAGAATCAAGCCACAAAAATTGACACACAGAATTTACCCTGGAAATCCCACAAGGGCAAAAAAAAAAAAACCAGCAAAGAAGAATTTTATTAATTTCGTGCTCACATAAGAATGTAAAAATTACAGCAGAAAGTATAGCAGTTTGTGATTGCCTCCGTTTCTCACACTAAAATTCTCTTACTCTTTCTTCCTCACCTTCTCTACGAAATTCTCTTCTTTTCGATTTGTCTAACTCTTCCTCCACACTCCAATTAATAACCCTTGGTATCTTAACACCTCTAAGCTAAACATAGCTATTAACTAACAGTAAAACTAAAGTGCTTTTTATATTTATTTTACTAAAGATTACAAATCTTCCTTTGAGTGCATGGAAAACATTACTGACGACTTATGCATGTGTAGACACCACACATGCAGAAATACCTGTCTAAGCTAGAGGAAACTCAACATTCCCTCTTAGCGAGGAAGGTGTTCTGCACAACACCCAGCTTATCCCTGGGGTACACAAACTTGCCCTTGATCAAAACCTTAGTCAAGATGTCTACTACTTGCTCGTCTATAGGAATGTACTTCAGCTTCACCGTCCCCTTCTACACACAATCTCTGATGAAGTGGCACTTGATCTCAATGTGCTTTGACTTGTCATGAAACACTGGATTCTCAGAGAGTTTGATGCAACTCTGATTATCACAATAAATGATAGTTGGATCTAGTTCTTGATCAAAAAACTCAACTAGAATTTTTTGAAGCCAAATTGCCTCACATGTAGCCATACTAGCTGCTATATACTCAGCCTCTACAGAACTTAGTGCAATTGACTTTTGTTTCCTATTATACCAAGAGACTGCTCTTGATCCCAAACTAAAATTGCACCCTAAAGTGCTCTTTCTATCAATTGTACTACTTGCCCAATCTGCATCAGTGAACCCCTCGAGCTTCACTCCATCCTGTTGAACATACCTCAACCCATAATCAATTGTGCCTCAGAGATACCTCAAAACATGCTTTGCAGCTATCCAGTGCAAACGTTTAGGTTCCACCATAAATTGACTAAGAGAGTTCACTACAAAACAAATGTTTGGTCTAGTGTTCACCAAATACATAAGAGAGTCTATCAGCTATCTGTATAAAGTTGGGTCAACTCTCTCTGATCTAGAAGCATCAATCTTCTTCCAGTTGGTCACAAGTGGTATGGACATTGGCTTACAGTCCTCTATCCTGAATCATTTCAAGATCTCAATTGTATACTTCCCTTGTCCAAGGAAGCTTTCTCCCTCTTTCTACCACAACTCCAATCCCAAAAAGTAGTGCATCAACCCCAAGTCCTTCATCTCAAACTCTCCTGAAAGATCCTGCTTACAGTGTGCTATGAGCTCCTCTGACCTTGTGAGTAACAGATCATCAACATACAACACCAATATGAGAGGCTCGCCCTTCACCTGAATGTAATACAAGTTTGGGTCTGCCTCACTCTTGGTGAATCCCACGTTCTGCAAGTAACCATCAATGCATGAATACCAAGCACGGGGAACTTGCTTGAGCCTATACAATGCTCTCTTCAACTTGTATACATGGGAATCCCTCCCATGCACCTCAAAACCCTCTGGCTGCTCTATGTAGATCTCTTTCTCAATTACTCAATTGAGGAATGTTGTCTTCACATCTATCTGGTGAATCCTCCAACCCATATGTGTTGCTACAAAAAAAATAGCCCTTATGGATGAGTACCTGGCTACCGGAGCAAAGGTCTCATCATAGTCAATCCCTTCCTTCTAAGAAAAGCTCTTAGCCACAAACCGGGCTTCGAACTTTTCCACACTACCATTTGCAACATGCTTAATCTTATACAACCATCTTGAGCCTACCACAGACTTACCTTTTGGTCATGGTACCACCTCCCACACACTTTTCTTCATGATGGAAGAATACTCTTCCACCATGGCATCTTTCCACATTTGGTGTTTGGATGCCTCTTGAAAGTTGGAAGGCTCTACTTCAATTAATTCACTCATAAGTGCCACATACTTAGAATAACGTATGTGAGCCTTTGTTTATCTAACTAAATCTTGAGGATTACCTACATATTCTTGAGCCTCTCTCAGTGTCTGCTTAGCTGCCCTGTTTCTCCTCTTCTTGGTAATAGGAATTTGAGGTTGAGGAATTATTTGTTCCTCCTTTTGATCAACCTGCTCGGCTTGCTTGTTCTGCTCTCTAGCTTGCATGACTGAAGTTTGAGGAATTTGTGTTGCTTCAACCATGGGCAATTGCTCCTCCTCATTCATCAAGTTGCTAGACTTTTGAAGAGCCCTCTCTTCCTCAAACTTCACATCTCTGTGAACCACTGTTTTCCTAAGAGCAGGAATGTAAACCCGATAAGCCTTAGAAGTTTCACTCTACCCAACAAGGATACCCTTCCCTACAATAGGTTCCAACTTGGTTCTCTTCTCAACACGAATGTGACAATACACAAGGCATCCAAAGATGCGAATGTGCCCCAAATCTAGTTTCTTACCAATGAATGTCTCTTCTGAAGTCAACTTTCCCAACACTTTGTGAGGGCTCTTGTTTTGCAAATACACAATTGTATTGCAAGTTTCTACCCATAAGAACCAAGGTAGATCATGACCATGAAGCATGGCCTTGGCTGCTCCAACTACAACCCTGTTTTTCCATTCAACAACCTCATTATGCTGAGGGTTGTACGGAACTATCAACTCTTTCTTGATACCTTCTTGAGCACATAAATCTTTGAAGGCATTCAAGGTATACTCGCCTCCATTATCAGACCTCAGTATCTTGATCTTCCTTCCTGTTCGGTTTTCCACGAGAGCCTTAAACTCTTTGAACCTATTGAAGACCTCATCTTTATTCTTCATGAAATATATCGTCTTCCTGGAGAAATCATCAATGAAAGTAACATAATACTCATATCCATTCAAGGATGTTGTTGACATAGGTTCACACACATTTGAGTGTACAAGATCCAAAATCCCTTTGGATTTAGTGTCGCTACTTGGAAAACTCGTCTCAACATATTTGCCAAGTGCACAACCTTTGCACACCTCATGCTTTTTTGTCCTCATCTCAGGCAGCCCCATCACTATTTCCTTGAGAACATTAAGTGCTCCATGGTGAAGGTAAGCCATCCTCCTGTGCCACAATTCTCCTAATCCTTTATAGCGACTAACCAATACATGTGTTGGCTTAAACTGTAACCAAAACAAGTTGCCATGCCTAACTCCAGTCACTTTTGCAACCTTAGAATCCTTGGGATGAATATAGACTTTTTCCCTCTCAAAGGTCACGATGTAACCCTTGTCTTCCAAAGCAGAAATTGAGATTAAATTTTTTTTCATGTCAGGGATATACAACACATCCTCCACTAACAAGGGTTTTCCAGACTCCCTCTAAAACTTGATGGTGCTAATACCAGTTGCATGATACTTGACATTCTCTTCGAGCTCAATATAGAAATCTAGCATCTTCTCCTCCAACTTGGTGAAACATTCTCAAACTCCCATCATGTGGCAAGAAGCCCCACTGTCAATATACCATACCTTGTTGGCAATTGAGCTTGAGAGACAGGAAATGGGTGAAAACTCATTCTCAAATCATGATGCAAATTCATCCACCTCTATTATAGCAGCAACTTGTTTCTTTTGCTTGTCCTTATTTTTCTTATTCGGGCATTAACAGGCATAGTGACCCATCTGATGGCAGCAAAAACATTTTATCTTGTTCGGATCTTTCTTCTTCCCACTCTTGGAAGAAGAACCTTTTTTTTTTCTCTTTATTGGACTTCTTCTTACCCTTGCTTGCAAGAGCAAGATCTTCTTCGTCTTGACCCTTCTTTGTCTAATCTCCTCGATGAGCACTTTCACGGATCTCCTCCTAAACAAAATCATCCCAAAGCCTCACGCAATCAGGTAGCCAATCTCTCCCAACATCACACTTGACAAACACTTCCTAATGCTTTGAAAAACCATTCAAGGCTATACGCACCAACTCATCTTCATCAATCGTCTCTCCAACAACAGCCAGCTCATCCGTGACCTATGTTAGCTTGGACAAGTATGAAGTCACACTCTTGCCTTTGGACATCTTGGTATTATGCAATTTGTCTTTGAGCATCATCTTACGACTCTGATAGTCGCTCTGATAAAGTCTTTTGAGCATATCCCAAATCTCCTTGGCGGTGTCTTTTCCCGATAAATGAGGAATTAAATGATCTCTTACTCCATCCAAGATAATCCTCTAAGCCTTGGCCTCTTTGACTTCATGTGAATCTAAGGCAATAGGATCATTTGTTGGTGGTGTCACTTTTGTACTAGCATAGATCCACAACCTGTTCTCCTTGAGAATAGATGTAATCCGAACCTTCCACTGCAAGAAGTTAAATGCACCTTCAAGCCTTTCCTCGTATTGAATACTAGTTGCCATAGCCACAAAATGAACTAGAGACAAAAAAAACAGATTTTTTTTTTTCTTGAAATCTACGTCACAAATCTTGGCTTCGTATTCAGAGTTCAGAGCTCTAATACCATGTTAAATTTCTTAGAACCCAGATCAGATTACTATTCCAATAAATATTTTATACTCAAATTTTATGCACAAAAAATAAAATTTCCAGATCTGAAATTTACGAACAACAATACACTAATCTCTTTAACTTAGAACTATGTAACGGAAATAAAAGAATCAAGCCACGAAAATTGACACAGATAATTTACCCTGGAAATCCGACAAGGGGAAATAAAACCAACAAAGAAGAATTTTATTAATTCCATGCTCACAGAAGAATGTAAAAACTACAGCAGAAAGTATAGCAGTTTGTGATTGCCTCCGCTTCTCACACTGAAATTCTCTTACTAGCAGTTTGTGATTGCCTCCGCTTCTCACACTGAAATTCTCTTACTCTTTCTTCCTCGACTTCTCTACGAAATTCTCTTCTTTTCAATATGTCTAACTCTTCCTCCACACTCCAATTAATAACCCTCGGTAACTCAACACCTCCAAGCTAAACATAGCTATTAACTAACAGTAAAACTAAAGTGCTTTTTTTATTTACTTTACTGAAGTTTACAAATAAGTACATGTCCGAGCTACAGAAAACTCAACACATTCTTAAACAAATAAGGCTTATATTTGTCTAACAAGCATGATAAGCAAACTATACTACACAAACCATAGTGAACTAGTCAGGGGATCAAAACCCATAAAAACCAACATTATATAGCCTCCTCTTTTGTGTCTCACCCATTGTAGAATTTGTTTATTTGGTTTCAGATTAATGTCAAACACTATTGAATGGGGTGCAGCGTCTAAATGCTCTCAATCTGTTGTATAGTTTTCAAATCTATTAGGTAGTCGAATGCCTAAAAGTCAATGTTGTTTTTTATTTATTACAGAAACCAGAAGAGCAATTTGAAAAATGGAGAGGAGCAACAGAATTCCTTAGCAGAAAATGGGTGAGCACACATACTCATAGTGGCCGAAAAATGGAATCGGGTAGTAAAAGAGGGAAAAAATTACTGGAGGCTCTGTCATGGTAATCCAGGCCAAGCATTCAGACAAACAGATGATAGATACAAGGTAACATTTGAATGGATGTAAAGCTGGCTACCAACATCAGTTTAAAGAAATAGGAAACAAACCATAAAAGAATAGTAAGGCAGCCAAGAACAAATCCGTTGTATTTCTTACAACATAGGGCTTTAATAGATGACCAAGAAGGCCTGTAGGCTAGGCCTGCCAATATCCTATTGAACAGATGACCAAGTAGGCTGCAGGCTGAGCCTTCCAATGCCACTGCGAGGGTTTAAACTACAGAACTGTATTGAAAACAGCAAGCCCTCTTTATCAGTCCTACCAATACTTTCACCTCAACATTACAGCTTAAATATAATGGCAGATGAATTTATTTTTTCTCCTCTCTTGAAGAGAAGACCTTAAAATCACTTCTCAAAATAAAGCTCGTCTGAATGACATCAAGAAAGTAGGACATCAAGAAAGTAGGATATAAATTTCACTAAAAGTGCTTTCCTGTGAATATGTTGAATACTTAAATACAGAGATCAGCCAAAAATAATTGTCTATTGCAATGATCTATCTGATCTATCCACAGGGAAATGCACATAAATCATAGTTTAAGTCCATAGATTACACAAACACTATGTATTTCTCTATTGAAATTGAATAACCTACATATAGAAATGATTCAGGTGATTATCTATGGTCACGATCAATCCTCAGGGAAAGGCAAATAAATTGTTGGTTAAGCCCATAGATTGTTGAAATATTATGTACTTTTATATTCAAAGTCTTTTCTAGACATTATGTTCCATTAAAAAAATTTATACAGATAAAATAGTGGATTTTATAGGAACCACACATACCTAGAAATATTGAAACTACAGCAGCTAGAATTGATAGCTAGAGTGAAGCAGGGCTATACCCGTGGGGATAGTATTGTTGCAATTCTAAAACCCAAATACCAGAAGTAACTAACAGAAAGGAAAGTAAAAAGACTGACTTAGAAATATTATTGTCAAAACAGAGGCAATTAACAGAAAGTGCAAAACAAACATACGTACAAATACAAACACTATTGTCAGCCATAGTTTGCTTGATCTGTAGTGAGTTTGAAGAATATATGATACTGTTGGACATCCTGCAGTGCTGTGGAATGTAACACCAATACATTCAACTTGTTCACAGACACCCTTTTTATCGTAGAAAGTCTCTATGAACAAGGTGAATGTGTTGAGCTTATTACAATCTACCGGTACCCCAAACATGCACTGCAATTTCATGTATTCCTTAACTGTAAATATCCTCCCTTTTACATATTATAACTTAAATATTGTTATTTTAGATGAGGGTTTAGGCAAATGTAATACCCAAAACAAATTTAAAAGCATACAATTGTATCTTTCCACCTTGAGATAAAGCTTTGCTCATGATGTTCTTTTATAATATGACGGGGGCTGATTAAACACATAGCAACAAACTTGTAAAGGGATGTATGTCACTGAAAGTTTCATTATCTTCAAATTCAAAATTTATCTTCATTATAAATTTGGATTTTTTTATACGATTGGAAAGATTTCCAAGAGATCTTCTTTGAGTTCCTTGAAAAGTATGCCTTCAGAAATCCATTTCAAGGAAGTGATAGTAGTCCTCAAGCCAAATTCTGCTCTGAAGGCCTCCAAAAATGTGATTAATGTAGAAATACCAAAAATTAGATTTATGATATTTCCAATTGCTCACTTTGCACATGTCACCCAAATCCTCTATGATCAATACAGGATCACCTAATCAGATTTCCAAAGTCATATATGATAATGCACCTCACCCCTAACTTTTTGAGATTGTCTTTAGAAGTACCATTAAATTTCAATCCAACAAAAAGGGATAATCATTTAACCAATCTTCTTAAAAAACTGCTAGAATTAATTATCCTAACCCATAAAGAATGAAAACCAACTTAATTTTAAATAAATTGATTTAAATTTCTATTTTTTATTTTTTATTTAATAATGTCAAAAGAAAATGATAATATAAACATAAAATAATTTAGTAAGTAGTTTAGTTCAAAATCTCATCTCTTAACATGGAGAAGAAAAGGTCTGTCAATGTAATAAAAATTAATAAAGATGGTAATACTATTCTTAAAATGACTTAAGAATAAAGAAATATTATACGAATAGATAGCTCATAATACTCCCTGAATCGAGCTGTATTTGACTCAATCAACTATACCAGCCGACCTGACACATGATGTTCCGGATGCCATTGCTATAAAACCATTGATATTCTTCCACTGAACATCCCACCTCCAAAAGAAAAAAAATCTATTCACCATCGTTCTGTAAAAAAATTCCAAGGGTTCGGGCAGCGTTGCACAATCGTGCAAGATGTTTCAATTCTATTCTCTTGGCTATAAAATTTCATGCAACTATGTACAAGACAAACACGATGAGTTCTGGAAAAATGTCTACAAAGCCTACGAAAAAACCAGGGAGAGAACTCCTTACAATCAGCCTTATTCAGAATGGGTAGAAGCTAAAGACTTTCTAGTAGCAAAAGGCTGGGCAGATGTTTCCTATTTTCCCACGAATTCCAAATCCAATCCCATCTATAAAACCATGATTGATGCAATTTACGAAGAGTTAGACAAATGCCAAAATGATGGGGACTCCCAATTTGCTTGTGCAATGTGGTTGATGGATCCCAGTAAAAAGGAGCATCTGTTTAGGTGTGGAAATCCTGAGATGCATCTCAGAATCTATGTTTTGTTACCCCCACAAGGCAAAGAATGGCTCCTTCAAGAGCACCAATATAATATAAACCATACCCATAAAGTATTCTTCATAGGCATGCACTTCCCAACTGTTTTTTCTGCTACTGCTACTTGGGTTAATGCAAGTAAAGGTGAGAGTAGAAAGATAAAAGAGTATTTTAGAGAGAGGATTTGTAAGGCAACTGAGGAGATGAGGAGTTTGGTATTCTCTGGTGAAGATAATATGCAACAGGAGTTGGACAAGTTTTATGTAGAGAGTTGGGGGCATATGAACAAGCTTTTTTCTAGGTTGATTGTAAACAGGGATGATTTTTGTAGAGAATATCATTTGATTGTTAAAGAGCTATCAAATCCTTCTTTAGGGTTTTAAAAATCTCTGATTGTATCAAGCAAATTTTGAAAATCTCTGATTGTATCAAGCAAATTTTGACGCTTGAGTAAAATTTCTGAGAAAATTTTGACCATAGGGTCTGTTTATTAATAATTCAGATAATCTATTTTGAATTAGTTTCTTTAGCTTTGATTTTATTAATCAATTTTATTATAATTTGGTATCAATTTATTGTTGAAGAGTTGTGAAACCTCCCTTTAGCATTATAAAATGTGAATCTTCATTCTTAATAGTTAAAGAGCTTTAAAAAACTGTTAAACAACTAAATTTCATCCTCTCAAAACCAGGTCATTGGCTTTGAATTAATTTTTCTATTAAAATTCATTTTGCATTAAGATTATTTTTATGTATAGCATTTTTTATCTGTCTTATTTGTCCTCTAGTTCAATCAATATTTGATCATTTATAAGCATCAAAAAGTATTTGATTTTAAATTGAGTCATTTTAATTAATTGCAATAAATTCAATATTAGTTCCTTCAACAATTCATTAATTAGCTATGTTTTCTTTGTGCAAGTAAAATTATAATTGTTTTATATGATTGAGTTGGGACTTGAAGATAAGCAATAATATGGATCTTTATGTGATGAATTCTAAAGAAATGTTTTAAATTTTGAAGAGCTATTTTTTATGTTTTAATTTGATTTACAGCTTTGAAGATTAAAGCAAGCACACTTGTTCACAATTGTTCTAAGTGTGCATAGATGATTACTTAATCAGTATATTAAACCAAATTTATATATTTGTAAAAGAAAATATTTTTTCTTTAAATTTAGATCTGTTTGTTAAGATGTATATATAAATATACTTAATGTAGATTAATTAATAGTAGTAAGAATTGATAATTTAGGTAATTGTAACAATTATTTTAGGAAAGTAATTAAGATGCTAAGTATATATAGTTTTATAATATTTGATGTAGATTTGAATTTGATGTGTTTGGAAATCTTGAACAAGGAATTTTCATTTGATAGTCTTCTCAAAATTAGGATATTCTTCTTTTCCTTTTTTATAAAGTTGAGTATAGGGATTAGGGTTGGGTTCTCAATCAGTCAATATATGTCGTGTACATGTGGACTTGATATAGTAATCTGTAAAATTCTGATTTTCTATTTGCTCAATACATCTCTCTTTGTCTTTTTTGTCTTTTTTTTTCTAATATCTAAGAACTACTAATATGTAAGAATATCTTTGTTGGACTACTATTATGTTACAAGTGAACATATTCTCCTAAGTCAACCCATGAAAAAGTTTATACAAGATTGAAAATAACACTCATCAAGTATATACATATATTTTTAGGAATACTAATGCAAACTAGATTCTATAAATACACCAAATATAGGAAGAAGAAGAATCAAAGATGAATAAATAAATGCATTGATCTTTAATATATGTTCTACTTTCCCTTGACAAGATAGCTCCATACAGGGCTTACATTAGTCGATCTTGACTGTCAACAAATTTTTTAATGATGGTTATCTATTCAAAGGTGCCCTTAAAACATTATGATATACCTTAATGTAAGTAAAATTATATATATATATCATTATAATTCTATATAAATTTTAACATTCTATCCAAAATCTCTCCTTTCATATGAAACAATCTTCTTAAAATTTTGATTGTATTTTACCGCAAAAATCTCTAAATACGGTTTTACATCCATCAAATTTAAGCCCGGCTCCATAAGTTTAAACGAGGCTCAGCAACTGTTGCTTTTCCCTTATCCGCTATGAAAATTATGCCGGTCAAATCCTGAATCTCAATTACAGATAAGTATAAGAAAACTTTCCAGCTCACTAAAAGATTATATTTATTAACAATTCAAAAATCAATAGCCTCAACCTACTGGTCATAAAACACATCAGCAATCTCTTCTAATCGAGCATCCTTAAACAAATAAGGCTTACATTTGTCTAACAAGCTTGATAAGCAAACTGTACTACACAGACCATACTGAACTAGTATGGAGATCGAAACCCTTTAATACAGAAACCAGAAGAGCAATTTACAAAATGGAGAGGAGCAACAGAATTCCTTAGCAGAAAATGGGTGAGCACACATACTCATGTCTCATAGTGGCAAAAAATGGAATCGGGTAGTGAAAGAGGGAAAAAATTACTGTAGACTCTGTCAAAGGGAATCCAGGCCAAGCATTCAGACAAACAGATGATAGATAAAAGGTAACATTTGAGTGGATGTAAAGCTGGCTACCAACATCAGTTTTAAAAAATAGAAAACAAACCATAAAAGAATAGTAAGGCAGCCAAGAACAAATCCGTTGTATTTCTTACAACATAGGGTTTTAATAGATGACCAAGAAGGCCTGTAGGCTAGGGCCTGCCAATATCCTATTTAACAGATGACCAATTATTCTGCAGGCTTGGCCTTCCAATGTCACTGCTAGGGTTCAAACTACAGAACTGTCTTGGAAACAGCAAGGCCTCTTTATCAGTCCTGCTACCAATACTTCACCTCAAAATTAGAGCTTAAATATAATGGCAGATGAATTTATTTTTTCTCCTCTCTTGAAGAGAATACCTCAAAATCACTTTCCAAAATAAAGCTCATCTGAATGACATCAAGAAAGTAGGACATAAATTTCACTGATAGTGTTTTCCTCTGAAAATGTTTACTTAAATAAAGAGATCAGCCAAAAATAATTGGTTATTGCAATGATCTATCCACAGGGAAATGCACATAAATCATAGCTTAAGTCCATAGATTACACAAACACAATGTATTTCTCTATTGAAACTGAATAACCTACATACAGAAATGACCCAAGTGATTATCTATGGTCATGATCAATCCCAGGGAAAGGCAAATAAATTGTTGGTTAAGCCCATAGATTTTTGAAATTTTATGTATTGTTATATTCAAAGTCCTTTCTGGACATTATGTTGCATTAAAAAAAATTGATACAGATAAAATAGTGGATTTTATAGGAACCACACATACCTAGAAATATTGAAACTACAGCAGCTAGTATTGATAGCTAGAGTGAAGCAGGGCTATACCCATGGGTATAGTATAGTTGCTACTCTAAAACCCAAATACCAGAATATGTGATACTGTTGGACATCCTGCAGTGCTGGGGAAAGTACCACCAACACATTCAACTTGTTCACAGACATTTTTTTTATTGTAAAAAGTCTCTATGAACAAGGTGAATGTGTTGAGCTTTTTACAATCTACCTACCAGTACTCCAAAAATGCACTACAATTTCATGTATTCTTCAACTGCAAATATCTTCCCTGGAAAGCTAGTTTAGAACAGGGCTAGGCAAATGTAATACCCAAACAAAGTAAAAAGCATACAATTGAATCTTTCCATATTAGAGGTCTTTGTAATGTTCTTTTATAATATGATGGGATCTGATTAATGTCAGAATACCATGTGCTGGTTTCATGAAACTTGTGTAACCCTAGCACATGGTATTCTGCTGTACTTTCATAGTAAAAGAGTGAGATTAACATATAATTGATTAAATTTTGTTTTATATGTAAGTATATATTTTTGTTTTAATCAAGTATAAAAAATTTACATAATAAAAAGTAGTTAATAAGATCATATATTGAAAAACATTATAATTCAAAAAAAATAAAAAAAATTTACTTTAAGATTAGAATGTGGTTATATAAGTTGAAAATATATTTTATTTAGTTTATAATAATCTCATGAATATATTATAAAATCAATATTAATAAGAATAAATAATAAAATTTTAACTAAAATAATAATAATTATTATTATTTTTAATTAAATGTAAATTTTATTTTTTATTTTTTATTGAATAAAGCACTATAAATTTTATTTTAAGTTGTATATGTTTCTAAAATAAAAATGAACACAAATATAACAAACCAAAAGATCACTTCTTAAGTTTGTTGAATAATTATTATATAATCTTTATTCTTTTCTTATATAAAATCTATTTTATCTAGTCAACGTATCTTATTCCAATCTCACTTATACGTTGTAGTATTTAATTACTAAATATATTATATTAAACTTAGAAAGAGTTCAATCATCATTGAAAAATGAAAAAAAATACAATTTTATACTCACTTCAATGGGGCCTTTAACAAACATGTGGGGACTCCTTACAAAATATTCCTTCTCGAAACAAGTAACTAAAAGATACTTGTCTTGTGGTGATACTAGTATTCAATAGGATAAATCTATTAAAGCCCCTAGTATTAAGCTCCATTTAATAGAAATTTATAATAAAAAAACAAGTGATATTCCCCATTCATGTGGATATGCTTAAAGAAGTGTTCTTTGTTATACGTGCTTATAAAACGACAAAATTTAATATATTAATAGGAAAAGAGTGGTATAGGATAATATGTATTAGTACTCTTAGCAATGTCGAGGATTTTCTATAGTGAAATTGAAAAATACTTTAGAGTGAACAAATTTATAAAACATTAATATTGATAAATATCTTTTACATAAAATTCATGATGAATATTATTATTTTTTCAATTATAAGTTATTATATAATTATAATAAAAATGTATAGTTAGTGTGTTATTTTGTGTAGGTGTTTCTTATTTAGTATCAGTATATGATTTTGAGTGTTTTTATTTTATTTTACTTAAATTTTTAGTTTGAAGTTTAAGGATAAAATCTTTACACTTTTCACGTTATTCAAAGTGATAAGATTGCTCATTTATTTCTAAAGTTCTATTTTGAAGTGTGAAATTAATCCTAGTTCAATTTTTGTGGTACAAAATCAATCTCTCGAGTTTTAAATTCAAATTTTCACTTGTGCTTGAGATAACCTCCTTCTAACTAGATAGTTGTGCATTATTTCCCACACCAAAACATTTAAATTGTGTATCCAAGACAAATATTAATAGGTACCATCCCTAGCTCATTTGATCACCACTTTTCATCTAGCATTTATCTACTTTCCCATTTATTGACTTTCCACCAATTCAATAGTCTTCCACCACCCCAATTATCACCAAACTTACAAAGCAATTCATGTCCAAATTTAGCAACTTTCGAAATCACTCTTGTTTTCACTAACACAATATGCAAAATAACCCCCTAGTGCTCCATGAAGAACCTCATAACACATGGAAGGCCACCACGATGAATAAATGTTGCATTCATCTCAATGTAACTCCCAAGAATCCCATGAGAGATATGGATAATTATAGTGATGAGTGATGATTGTAACTCCCATTCCATGAGAGATATGGATAATTGTAGTGATGAGTAATGATTGTAACTCCCAATGTTGACATTTTTCCATAACCTCCTTATTCACCACCACTTGCAATAATATTCTAAGTCCCTAGGAGAGTAATAATAATAAATTCTCTCCACACCTCTTAGGACACTCCAAAGGCACCAAGTTATATGATAGAACTTAGAAAGTAAAAATGACAAACCCAAGCTTTATCAATGTAGGTATTTATAAACTATGGTTAAGTTTTATAGCTTTGCAAGGATCAAAACCTAAGTTCAACCTTTCTCAATATCAATTGGAGGTGTATAAACAAATTTTATTGTGGATTAAATATAAAATGAGATGATTTTTATAACGAATATTAGTTGATTATTATAAGAGTTGACAAATCCTCCTTTGAAATTTTAAATTTTAAAAAAAAATTAACTCGAGATTCATGCTAACTAGCAAGCTTTCACCCTAAGTAAAGGGTCCACCTTATATAAGTTCATATAAATAATTCAAGTAACCTATTTTGGATTAGTCTCTTCACATTAATTTTATCGATATTAAGAATTTATTGTGAATTGAGTATAAGAAGGGATAGTTTCTGTTGACACCAAAAATTGACGAGGTAACAGAGTCTTATGGGAAACTCAATTTAAGGGGGACCTTTTGTGCTAAACTGAGTAACCTTCAGATTTTTAGAGAAGTCAGCTTCTTCTATAATGGGGTTTGGAAAGAGGAAAGGAAGTGGATACAATAGAGTAAAGTCTAACCTAAGGCGATGCACCAAGATTTGATGATGGGCACGATAAATCATAAATTTAAGGGCCTGAATGGTATTGTTGTGTTCCAAAACATCAGAGACTTAAGATTATAATAGAGACGATTCATTTATTGACATAAAATATCGTTGCATACATTCTTACTACTAATAAAAGTCATTAGACATGATTTAAGTAAGAAAGTTTGCATCCAACATATATAGAAGTTCTTCAAATGAAGTGTCGAGATGGTATAAAGCACAGTCCATAGTTTAGTCAAAAGCATGAAAAACAGAAAGGCCGAACAATTAGCACAGTCTGAAAATTTTGCAATTTAAATAAAACAGTAATAGAGGCCTGGTGTCTTTTTGCTAAAACCAGCATGTTTTTCTCTAAATTTCGGACCCTTTCTCATCAACCGAGAAAGTATATATAGCAGGAAAACCTCCCACTGCTTTGGAGAACAGCAACAGAAAAGATTTCGCGATCCTCTGCAATGATGTCTGAATCAGAATATTCTCAAGGCCGTTACAACAGCATCGAGCTGGAACACAGCATTCAGTTATCCCGGGCAGAGGTGCATCCTCTGTAATGATGGTGATGGTCTCAGCTAGGTTTGATTGGATAAGTGTCATCCATTGTTGTGAATGATTATGACAAGCAGCAACCAACAGCCTTATTTAGTTCATCTGGCTTATCGCCCGCATAACAGATCGGCTGTTAGGCACGTGGCAGCCTTTCGCTGCCTGTATGAACCCTTCGCCCATCGCTGCTGAGGATTTGCAAAAATGCAACACGTGTTGAATGGGCTGAGAACCTTACCTCAACAGAGGGAATGCTACATCAACCGAGCATAAAAGACGCGTGGCAGCATTTCACTGCTCGTGGTTGCTATTTCATCCCCGCGTTGAAAGATTTGCAAACGGTTGCCACGTAGCAAGTTGTGGGGCCCGCCAACACATTTTAGGAATGAAAACTTTGCTGAGGCATTTTGTAGCCCAATGAGGCTTCAAGGAAAAAAGAAACAGACGCATCTTGTAACTACGACACGTGGAAGCACAGCGGAAATTCCAGGATTCGAAAGGAACGTCGATACTCGAAGCTACAAAGAGTAGATGGTGATGCATAGGCCGACGCACATACAATACAAAAAATAAACCTAAAGGGAGCTACTCAAATATTTATTTAACACCTTTTGGCGACTAACAGGGGTGTTTCGACTAAGAACGAATAACCCAAAATTTATCTGGTTCTACAGACCAGAGCCTTATCAAAAGGGCTAATGGAGTCAGAGATTGGGAAGAGCCACCTGCAAAGGTGACCATTCATCTTCGGGCGGCTTCACTATGTTGCGCAAATTCTTCTGTGCTCCACGTAGATCAATAGTTTCTTTGTAAGGCAGCACATCGGGTAAACTGGCCCCTGCTTGTATATGAAATAGTAGCTGTGAGAGCGAATGAATGACTGCCTCAATGTCGGCTGTCGTTGGAGGATGGTTAAACTCACTGAAAGCCTCTGAGTCGCATTCTTTCTTTTCAATAATTTTTGCAATATGTGCAGTCGTGGCAATAGAGTCATCCTCGAGGAACAGGGATGGCAGTCCCATCCTACCTAACCCGGAGAAACATCCTCGTATGCTATCTAATGTCTTACTCAGAATAGCCATGGTTGCCTTAGTGCACTGGAAGGTGGAGTGGCAAATGGATAAATTTTTTTGTCATTTGAGCAGCAACGTCCCTATCTTCATTACCCGCTCCGGCAAGGCTCTCATCAGAGACGAAGTGTAGCTTGTTGAGTAGGTTTTTTTCCTCAGGGACCCTCTCCAAGATGAATCATGGGAACTGCTCGATCGTATCATGGGCCTCCTAGCTGAGCCTTGATACCTTGTCGATAAATTGGAGGGTAGGCTGCAGTGTTAAGCAAAAGGTTTTAATTTTTTCCCAGTGAAAAATGTATAATTGCCTAACCAGCGGAATGATATTAGGTTGTGCAGAGGAAGGCAAGAGAGAGGCTTTAAGGGAAGTAATCTTTGCATCTCTTGAAATAAAGGCCTCAGCTAATTTTGCCTTTTTCCTTTTCTCGGACACCAGTTGCTCTGCATAGTTGTTCATTTCTTTATTCCAAGTATGTTCGGCTTGGGAGTGATTTGCTAAGTGCTCTTCTAGAGAAGCCTTTCTCTATCGGAGTTCTTCTATTTGAGCCTTTAGACTTTTAAATTCAACCTCTTCCTCTTGCATTCCTTGCTCATATTGAGTCTGTTGGTCTTCCAGCTCTTCATTTTTTTGTGCCATCCCCTAACTATGCTCAAGGCGGAGGCGCTCCAGCTCTTCATCTTTCAGTTGTAGATTTTGTTCCGCCTCTTGGTTCCTGCTTTGTAGCTCCTTTATTATACCAGGGTCAACAACCTGAGTCTTTGCAACTTCACTTTGGAGCTTGTTCCTCTCATCCTCTGTTGTCAACACCCTTTCAGTCATGCAGGAAATATCTGCCTCTAAGGAATTCTCCTTTCTTTCTAGAAAATTAACCCTTTATTTAGCTGCCTTGAGCTACTCATCTCTCTTCTTTAGTTGGTGACCAGTTTTGAGGAAGTTGAAAGTGACTACCCACTGCATTTCCTCCATGATTTCAACTTTATCCTGCGGTTGGGCTGCCTTCATGTTGAGTCTGACCACATATATCTCATAGTCCTATGGTTGCATCTCTCTCTGAGGCTTGCTTACCCTTGGGTACATAGTCGCGAACTTCAATTCTTGTCGGGCCTCGTCGAATAGAGCTTGTACTCTTAGCTCGGCAGAAACACTATCATCCTTTGTCTTGCGTTTCCTCATTCTATTCGCATGTGCCTCCCTTCCGCAATCAATCTGTGTTATGAATTAAGTTGGTGATGAAACTAGTCCACCTGCGAAAGGAGTACCGGAAGGCAAGACATAGGGATAGGTAACCTTCATAGGCGCAGGCATTTGTTTCTTTTGGAGAGTTATAGTTTGTGGAGAGAAGTGAGGAACGTTCCATAGTTTGGTTTGAGAACCAACAGCAGGGCTAGTCATTTGTAATGACTAGACTGGGGAATCAATAGTAAGGCTAATTGGCTAGAAAGGGGGAGTCATTAACAGGGTGTTAGCCTATTATAGCAAAGGAAGAGGATCTGTAATCATAGAGGAAAAAGAATGAGCGCTCACAAGGGGAATGCTTTCTGAAAGTGAGGCGAGAAAGGTTTGAGCGGCAGCGACGGGTGTAAGCATACGCGGAGTTGTAATTATGGGCGAGGTGGCCTGCGAAAACTGGGCGAAGCCTACCAAATATGTCGGACTAAAAGCAGAGGGTAAAGGGTCAGTACCTATGGCAGTGGTTGGCAATGGGGCAAGGGAAAATATTAAGAAATGAGATGTAAGAGAAGGAGCAAATTGTATCTGTTGACTGGTTGTTGGTGTCTCCAGAAATGTCAGAGATTCCCTTGCAACCTCCGGCTCCTGGCTAGCTGCGAGTACTCCCCCTCCGGTGGGTTCTTGCGAACCCTCTCCGATAATACGTTGTCGTTTCGTAGGTGGAATCTCACCAGCTTCGGGTGTCATCTCCTTCTGCTGAAGTGGTAGCCTAGCTGGTTTAGCAGCCCAAGTGAGTGTATGCGAGACCCTTGATATATTAAAATGTACGTTTGTGGCCACATAGGCGGACTGTCTAGAGACTTTCTCCTTTTGCGCAGAGGAAGTCGATGTCGCTGCTTCTTCCTCTTCGGATTCCTCCCTCTCTTCGCTCCTATTAATACTAGAGCTTAGGCTGGAATGGCCCTTCTTCCACCACCTTTCAAATTGCTGGTCATCTCTTAGTTGATTGTAAGGAGCATCCAATTGTGCAATTTCTTGGCGATACTTCCAAAAAGCCTTTATTTTCTCTTCACTTCATTCCTCGTCCTTCTTTAACATGTTGTACATGTCGCGCTCCATGGGGACATTATCCTGGGCCACAGCCACAGGAAAGTAGAACTTGTGCCATGGGCCTCTAGTGTCTGGCATAGAAATTTGCGCCAATTTAACAAAATCCTCATCTTTGTCCGCTTGCGAGTTACGCCACTTCTCCCAATATGGTCAGGCAACATGGGTAACCCTCAAGTCATCGAAAGGGTTGTATTCTCATTTATCATTTACTAGTACCAACCCCAAATATATGTCAGCTTGTATTCTAACAATCGGTCTGATTGCTTCTTTAGTAGAGTCGCCGACTTGAAATTCTTCGAACAATAGAGAAATCCCTTTTTTTTGGCCTTTCTACTGCTATAGAAAGTAAACTCAATGATACACCTGTTGGAACATTTATAGCGCGAGCACTCTATCGGTGACGCAGGCTGGGAGCAGGAGCGGTTTGCCATTAAAACCCTGCATTCAGAGAATTGTAAAATCCTTGCCTAATAACCAGTCACAAGCAAGGGTGAAGCTCTAGATAAATCTGGCCTACTCTTTATCAAGCCAAATAATATCACCCTCTCCAATCAAATGATTCAAGACCGGGGCTATGAAATAGTCTGCAAATGCATAATAATCATATGATGCGAAAAGGAAAGGCATCCATGTGGACACTGTCTTCCTTTTATTTTGCTCATAAAAAATTAATAGTAGGAAAAACCGGGTGAAGAAATCTGGATTCTGATACAAAACTATATGGACCAAAAAAGAGAGAAACCTAAATTTTTTCTCCGCTTGATAGTTCTTAATTTGCTGTTTCATTTCTTCAACTATAAATTCAGCAAAATCATACTAGAAGAGTTCATGTTGCTTGTGAAATTGTATTGTCAGTCCCAGTTGAAAGGTCTTTATCTTCTCATCGGAGTCTTGGCTGCACACAAAGGCTAACATGAACATGGCATCTTGGAGATTGCCACGAAATGCATCATGTGACAATGGAATACTCGGTGCTTTAGTGACTTGGATGTTTTTCTTAACAGTCTCCTCTAACAAGAACTCTGAGCTAGTTTTCATCTTTCTCCATATTTTCTCTCATTTGCTTGGGTGAAAGGTCTTGATATTTTCTTTCCTCTTACTTGGGTCTAAGATACATAGCATGTGTCAGATGGCCTTTGGAGTGATATGCACCTTTAAGTTGCAGCCTTAATGTAGTGGGTATCAAGATTATAACGCTAGATAGCAACGTCAACAACCTCTGGGCAATAGTGCACCAGTGGGACCATGTATTGAGGGAGACCACTGTACCAGACTCTACTTGTCATAGATTGGTCTATCTTTGGTGCCGATAACCTTGCACAAGCTGCCTCTTTGAGGGACTTAGGGTTTTTCGTGAGCCTTGGGTCGTAGATATTGTCTCATTTTTCTTCAACCTTTTTTTGGTTTCTCCAATTCTTGGGTTTACTCAACTCCTCTGTGTAGGCTCTCCTTGGCCTGCTGGGTATACCAGGCGTGGCATACGCCACATCCTCATAGACATATACCTCTACTGAAGAACGAATAGCTGTAAATAGCTCCCTGCTAATTCCGTCCTGCATTGGCTAAGCTAAAGATTCTGTCATTTTCCTTCTCTGAAGATTTATGCAAGTTCCTGGTTGGTTATGACTATGCTCAGCTTTAGATAGACAGACAGAAAACAACTCTACACTTATCGTTGGTGTTTGTGAAAAGACTTTGAAAAATTAAGCCTTTTCATGCAATAATAGCAACCTTTCTCAAGGTGGTAGGCGAAAACAAGCCTTTTGCATTTAATTTGGCATGTACCGCTAATTTTGCAATTTGTGCGAAATGAGTTGATTGCTATTTCGAGGCGGCCAAAGTTCATTATTGCATTTGGCGACTGTGTGATACACGTTGATCTCCTTGGAACTTGAGTCGGCGATTTGTTTGTTAACCCTGCGTTAGCATGCGCTGGCAATTAATATCCCGGTCGGAATGATTACACCAAGAAAACAATCACAGCCTGGAAAGATATGAATATCATCTTGGGATCTAGGACATGCTTGAGAGATGACACAATAACGTACGGTCATACGTCTCACTGCCAACAAGCGCAACCTTTTTAAAGCTAATTAATTAGCTCCATTTAATCAAGCACGCATTGAGCCGTGCTATCATGGATGTAACTAGCCCGAAAACGTGAGCAAACACAGGCTCGCCTTTCAAGATAGCAACTACCATAATATCACATTTTTTCAAAGCGGATTTAGCATGCGTCTTGTCAATTTTCTATAAATAGGCCAGTGAGTAGTGAGAAAAACATACTTAGTATTCGAGAAGTGATAGGTCAGTAGCAAAGTCTTAAGTAAGCCTTCTCATAGGTTAGGTGGTAGATAAATTTGACATTAGCTCAGAAAGCCTAGGGATAGTGTCAGAGCAATGGATACCCCAGTTCGCCTGACTTCGTATAAGTCACAAACGACATTCCTAGGAGAAATTTCAATTAGGAGACTGAAAAGGATGATGAAGAATAAGCATTCTTTGGTCTTGGTAGCCATAAAGTGGGTTTTAAGCAAAGATTGTATGGAATATGAGGACAAGTATCGGGTGAATACCGACGTATGCTCCCACTTTATAGCATCCATGCTGAACATTAGCATTCCCCGACAACTTATCTTGAAGTTGGTTAAAGAAATCTTCCCCAAGAAATACCTAAATGGTCTCGGTGAGGTTGTAGCTCATGTTGCCTATGGGGTAGGTCTGTCGTCAGCCAGCGACCTGCGTCGTTTTATTGAGAAAGAAGTCATTGTAGTTTGGCTATCGTTCCTCAGCGGATTCCACCTACAGACTCGCGACCAACACCAGCAGAGGGTTATTCAGGCCCTACACTTCCTATTTCGCAGTTACAATGTGATACCTTTCTATGATGTAGAATGGTATACTGACTTTAAAAACCTGGTGTTTCCCCCGCCAATGGCGGTTGTGCCAAATGATGCTGCCAGTATTGCCGAAGAACCCATGGACGAGAAAGAAGTGGACGCTGTAGTTAATGCATCAATTGCTGCCAGTCATGCCCTTGGATTAAAAAACCCCTCCTGCTCAACCAATATCTCCATGCGTACTACTCAAAATACCTACCTATAGTTGTACATAAGCCTGACACAAAAGGCTATCATATATATAATAGCTCAATATGCTTGTAAATTTTGAAATATAGCTTCTCAACCACTTTTGTAATGAAAAAAACATATATGAATAGATATCTATCGTTTAACGAAAATCCATGTTCTTTCTTTCATTCTGTATTTAAGTTTTTCTGGGCTTGCAACTTTTATTTGTTTTTCCTTCGCACATGGGTGTGTTCTGTGTAAAGAAAATCTAGTGTTCCACCCGCCAATAACAATGAGTTAATTCTGCAAAAGTACAAACTAATTTAGAAAAAGACCGACCAAAGAAACAGAAATAAAATAAAAGTGTTTTTTACATATGTACAAAGTAGAGCTTAATGCCTAATGAAACAGCTTAACATGAATCCCATTGATCGAGATTCCCAACGGTTCCGGTTCCATATTTTCTAATTCAAAAGAGTTGTATTCTTTGCACCGAATGATTTTAAAAGAACCCTCCCATAAGCTATCAAATTTACCGTGCTGACCTGGCTTTGCTGCCCTGCTACTATACTTTAGCACTAAGTCTTCGCATTTTAGACCCTGGTTGGAAGTCTTCTTGTCAAACCATCGTTTGACCACCTATTGACAGCTTGTCATTGCTATTAGCGAATACTCTTTTTTTTTCTTGTACTTCTAACAGTTCGACGAGTCGAACCTCGATGGCTTCATTTTGTTCTATCTCAAGATATTTCAATAACTGTATTGCCGGAATCTCCATGGATATAGGTAACAATGCCTCTTTCCTGTACACCAACTCATAGGGAAAAGTTTTAAGGACTTGCTTAGGGGTTATGCAGTTTTCCCAAAGCATTGTTTGGAGGTTTTTATGCCATTCCCTCTGGTGTTTAGAGCTAATTTTTTTTAGGAGACGAACTAAGATTTTGTTTGTTGACTCTGCTAGACCATTTCCCTGTGAATAATAGTTTAATGATGTTTTAAGGAACATGCCATTCTTTAATGCAAAGTGACATACCTTTGCACCTAGGAATGATCTGGTGTTGTCTAAAATGATAGTTTTCAGAGGGCCGAACCTTGTCACCAGTTCCTCAAGGAAATCTACTATCTTTGTTTATGTTGCACCTTTAAGGGGCACAACCTCCGTCCACCTTGTGAAGTAGTCTGTAACAGTCAGAATCCACTTGTGTCTAGTGCTAGAAACCGGATTTATCATTCTGATAAAGTCCAGACCCCATTGTGCAAACGGTTCATCTGCCACTATAGGTCTGAGGGGCATTGCAGAATTTTTTCTTTTGTCAGCGAAGAACTAGCAGTTTTTACAAACCCTCACCAAAGAGTGGGAGTCATTGAAAAGTGTGGGCCAGTAATAATCAGCACGCATGATTTTAATTGCGGTGGTTTTAGCGAAGAAATGTCCGCTTGCAGCGCTATTGTGGAATGCGTCGAAGACCCTCTTTGCTTGCTCCGAAGTAACGCATCACAGGAGAACACCATTGAAATTCCTTTTGAAAATGACTCCTATTTGTGTGTATCCACAATTCTATAGTCGATAATACCTCTTTTTTTGGGACGAGAGGTCTAGCGAATACTTTCTAGTTTGCATGAACCTCACTTTATTAGTCAACCAACCGCCTTCCAATCCCAATTCATTTATCAGGACGGGTTTTGGCTGCTCCTCTGCGACAGGTACCTCCTTGTTCTGTGTCATATACTTACACAGTCCTCTTCCTTTTATAGTCTTAATAGGCTTGACTTCAATGTTGTATTCAAGGATCTTGGTGATCTAATTAGCCCTTTTTTCCGTGATCTCCCCTTCCATGATGTATTCACGCACACTGGAATGTGCGACATACACTAGCACCTTGTTGTAGGAAATTAGATGGTGGAACTTTTTAAGTCCCTTTACTATTGCAAAGGCCTGTCTTTCGACAAAATTATAGTTCGCCTCATATTCCTTTAGGGTCCGTAAATAGAACGCCACTAGATGCTCCCCTTTTTCTTCATTATCCTTTTGGGTTAGAACAGTAGCAATACTGAGCTTGCTACTGAAAGCATACATTATAAAATCTTTGGATTGATCCGAATTAACCAGCACCGGGGCTATGGAAATAGCTTCCTTGACCCTTTCAAAAGCCTCCCGAGCTTCGATTGTCCACTTAAATGTTTAATCTTTCTTCAGCATTAGGGTGATCGGCCTAATCATTCCCGCGAAATCGAAAATAAACTTGCTGACAGAATTTACTTTGCCTAGTAAAGATTGGACACCTTTCTTATTTACCGGAAGGAGGTGGTTTTTTATAGTTTTTATTCATTCGGGGTCAATTGAAACACCTTCTTTAGACATAACATGCCCCAACAGCTTACCCTGTGGCACTCTAAATACACATTTCTTTGGGTTTAGGGAAACCCCGAACTCTTGGCACTTTTGAAAAACTAATTCCAAATGGTCAAAATGATCATCTTTAGATTTAGAGAACACAGTAAGGTCATCCAAATAGATTAGAATAAACTTATTGATTAGTTCGCTGAATGTGACGTCTATTGCCCGTTGAAATGTTGCCCCTCCATTAGATAAACCAAAAGGCATTTTAGCATATGCAAATGTTCCCCACTTTGTGGTGAACGTAGTCTTGTGCTAATTTTCTTTAACACGATCTAATTGTAGCCGGAGAAACCATCCAACAGAGAGAACATTTATGATCCTACCACAGTTTGTAGGATTGACTCCATAGAAGGCAACGGATAGTGGTCTTTCAGAGATGCTCTGTTTAGGTCTCGGAAGTCCACACATAAGTAGATATCTCCATTCTTCTTTTAAACTAGGACCAGATTCGATACCCAAGTACTATGTTTGATTGGGAAGATGATGCATGACTCAATGAGCTTGGTTAGCTCTTGTGCCACTAGGGCCTCAATTTTAGGGTTCATTGGCCTTTGTTTCTGTCAGACTGGTTTTGCGCCTTCTATTAGCTCAATAGTGTGTTGAATGATGCCAAGATCGTAACCCTCCAGATCATCGTAGGACCAGGCCACTACTCCATGTTTTTCACAGAAACTGATAAGCCTTTCCTTATCATGGTGCAGGACATTTTTTCCGACTTGGAGATCCCTACCATCGAAGACCCGAAGGTCCTCATAATCACTTTTGTCCACGATGAACTTCCGCTTATCATTTCAGGATCATTACAATCGAAATTTTTTTCAAGAGTAACCAATCCTTTCAGAAGTTTATTAGATTTGAGCTGCATAATTTGTCCTTCATAAGCCTCGGTGATTTTTGGTTGAAGTTGATCGGCGAATTCCCCTAAGTGCTGGATAAACGAGGCGATGTGTTCGTCACTCTCAAAGACTTGCCAACTCTAATCATTGTCAGGGATCGCTGGTCGGACTAGCACTTGTACTAAATATTCATTCTGAAGCAAGTCAAAGACATGATCAAACTGAGCACCAATCACAACTATGTGATCTACCTCATTATTTTGTCTTCAGGGAACGATCTAGATGTTGAAAGCTTCAAAACCCTCAATCAAGTCTCAAACTCGATGCCGATAGGATTTCATGCAGACATTCTTTGCTGCAGAAATTCCTCAGACTTGGTTAACTACTAGTTCAGAATCTCTGAACACAATTAATTGCTGAATGCCCATTTGTTCCACAAGGCTTAAGCCTTGGACTAACCCCTCATATTCAACCTTGTTGTTTGAACAAGCGAAATGAAAACGGAAAGGCCTCAACCATTTTTTATTTTGTGAGGATATTAGATATACCCCTGCTCCAGCACCTACTTTGCTTCTTGCTCCATCAAAGTATAGTGTCCATAGCTCATTTTCCCGGTTACCTTTGGATTTTTTGGCGACCCTCGGAAGCACTTGGTCCTCATCATAAATTACATACGTGCCCAATCCCATAGCATGATAATTGCCAAAAGGATTATTGTTTATGTGTTCACTCAACAAAGCATCTTCTTTATCATTTTGAACTTCGCTTACCTTCTCTTCTTCTAGCAATTTAACGCAATACATTTCTTGCTTGGTGATAGAGATATGCATTGCTTCAAAATTGATCAAGGCCTCATCCACCACATGTTCAGAATACAATGCCTCTAATTCTATCTTCATTTTTGCACCATGCTTGGTCCTAAGTATCAGATGTGACCAATCCAAAGACAAGTATCCGCCCACCTTTGAACTAAATTCTCAAGATAGACAGAGACCAAACATAGGAGGAATGTCTATGATCACTGTGTCCTGTGGGACTGTGATGCTAGAGTAGGCAAATAGAATTAAAAGAAGCGCTTTGATAACACCTACAGTCTCAGCTTTATTTCCATCAAGCTGCATCACCCCTCTTTTCATAGGTTCGTAGCTGAGTCCCAAAGCTTCGGCTATCTATTTAGGCATAACCATTGTACTAGCGCCAAAATCAATCATAGCATTGTGTAATAGCTTCTTTCCTACAATGAGAGTCAAGAAGAAGGGCTGAGGTTTCGACCTACTTTTGTCCTTGGCAGGAGATTCCTTTGTATTATTTGTAAGAACCTTTGTTGGCGGTATGGGACAAACAACCTCTGCACTCGCAGACAGCTCTATTGATGCCAGATTGATCCCTTCTTGAAGTGCCTTATGTAATAGCATTTTTTGTTTCAAAATGGCTAGAATGTCCCATAAAGACGCATTAGCAAATGATTTCTTCAATTGTTCTACCACATTAAAAGGTGGAAAACTCAGAGATTTCTGCTCCTTGGTTCTTGCTATAATAATCTTCTTCCATGGTTGAGAAGGTGAAGGGACGGATGAAACACTGGGAATTTGATCGGACACGCCTTTGAGTTGCGGGTTGTCCAGATTTGAAACAACTGGCTCCCCAATGAATCTCCTCTTTGAACGTGTTATAGTCAGATTGTACCTGTGGTGTTTTGGATATGAATGCGTAATTAGTAAACACCGTTTCTTCTTCTTCCATCCAAGAGAAAAGTGCATGATCAGGAGCAATATTTGATTCTTGTTCTAAAGACATTCCTTGCATTTGAGCGGTAAGGACCGCACTCTCCATTTGTAGTAAGGCATATACACAACCTCCACTTTCCGTTGATGTGCCTTGGCTACGTTGCTCTGCCACCTTTTGTTGCAGGTTGTCACGCAGATAGTTTCGGGGCATATGCGCATCACTGCAAAGGAAACACCATAGATTGATGTCATCAATAAGGTTGTTCTGTCATGCGGTTAATTCCCTACTCAAGTTTGGCGATGCATTCGTCAGCGGAGAAGGCACCAGCACCATTTGGTTTGCAGTTGGCGCTGGTGGATTAGTATGAGGTGCACCCTGATATTGATTTTGCTGATAAGTAGACCACCCACCTTGATAGTTCTAATATGCGGGTCGCGGGGGCGTTGCTTGGTTCCACTTAAGAGTCATTATGTCATTTGCCATGGTTCGCAACATTTCCTTGAGGTACCTTATTTCATCCTTGGAAGATCCTAATGTAGAAGCCATGTTTTCAGGAGTGGTCACATATGAGTACATTGACTGGGCAGTTGCGGGCGTACTAGTTGATGCGACCTCTTACGCAAAGATTGATATTTCAGGAAATATCGACATAATAGGTCGAGGAGGTAATTTTCTGCAATCTATCAAATGATTATCAGCTTTAATAGTAGTACCATAAGCATCTGGTAGAGTAGCTCCTCCCAAAAACTTGATCATCACCAAAATGTTGGAATTGATGGACTTCAAATAAAATATAAAGGCCAACTCAGGAGTCAGGTGGATAGTAACAAGGATCCTTTGTCAATTCACATGGAATCAGGCATTGAAGTCCGAGCCTCCCGGGGATCATTTTTATAACGGATAGTCAGGTAATTTACAATGAAGAACGATCTCCGTCATTCGAGAACCTTTCATTGAATCGATCTCCGAGCTCATCCCAGGTGCAAATTGAATTAGGAGTTAGTGTTCGGTACCAATCTAGAGTCTTGCCTTTAGAAGACGTGGCGAGGAGCCTCAAGGCTACATTTTGCACTGTAATACTGTGTACCAGGCATACATCTACTACATCCTACAAATGTTCAGCTGGCATTTTTGAGCTATCTCCGACAAATTTGGGGATAACTTTCAGGGCCGAAACCGGGATAGCGCCTCAAACAGTGGGCGCTACAGGGGCTACCAGGGGACTTCCAGCGTCCCATGCTATGTAGTTTCTGTTGGCAGTCGACAACATGGTGAGAGGAAAGGGTGGTGGGAATGGAACGGTTACCAACCGATTAACGCACTGACTATCCCTATCGAGGTACTAGTAAACTTGGGTTACTTACAATTTGGGATCTAGTTACGTGTCAATGGCTCATACACCCTTCAAATGCAATTTCATTAAGTTTAGGTCCCACTCCGCATGCCGTAAAAGAACAAACTGTTGACGCCAAATATTGATGAGGTAACAGAGTCTTATGGGAAACTCAATTTAAGGGGGACCTTTTGCGCTAAACTAAGTAACCTTTGAATTTTTAGAGAAATCAACTTCTTCTATAATAGGGTTTGAAAAGGTGAAAGGAAGTAGATACAATAAAATAAAGTCTAACCTAAAGCGATGCACCAAGATTTGATGATGGGCATGATAAATCATAAATTTAAGGGCCTAAATGGTATTGTTGTGTTCCAAAACATCATAGACTTAAGATTATAGCAGAGATGATTCATTTATTGACATAAAATATTGTTGCATACATTCTTACTACTAATAAAAGTCATTAGACATGATTTAAGTAAGAAAGTCTGCATCTAACATATATAGAAGTTCTTCAATTGAAGTGTCGAGACGGTATAAAGCACAGTTCATAGTTTAGTCAAAAGCTTGAAAAATAGAAAGGCCGAACAATTAGCACAGTCTGAAAGTTTTGCAATTCAAATAAAACAGTAATAGAGGCCTGGTGTCTTTTTGCTAAAACCAGCGTGTTTTTCTCTAAATTTTGGACCCTTTCTCATCAACCGAGAAAGTATATATAGCAGGAAAACCTCCCACAGCTTTGGAGAACAGCAACAGAAAAGATTTCACGATCCTCTGCAATGATGTCTGAATTAGAATATTTTCAAGGCCGTTACAACAACATCGAGCCAGAACACAGCATTCAGTCATCCCAGGCATAGGTGCATCCTCTGTAATGATGGCGATGGTCCCAGCTAGGCTCGATCAGACAAGTGTCATCCATTGTTGTGAATGATTATGACAAGTAGCAACCACTAGTCTTATTTAGTTCATCTGGCTTATCGCCCGCATAGCAGATCAGTCATTAGGCATGTGGCAGCCTTTCGCTACCCGTATGAACCCTTCGCCCATCACTGCTGAGGATTTGCAAAAGTGCAACATGTGTCAAATGGGCTGAGAACCTTACCTCAGTGGAGGGAATGCTACATCAACCGAGCATAAAAGACGTGTGGCAGCATTTCGCTGCCCGCGGTTGCTATTTCATCTCCACGTTGAAAGATTTGCGAACAGTTGCCACGTAACAAGCTGTGGGGCCCACCAACATGTTTTAAGAATGAAAACTTCGCAGAGGCATTTCGCAGCCCGACAAGGCTTAAGGAAAAAATAAACAGACACATCACGTAACTGCGATACGTGGAAGCATAGTGGAAATTCCAGGATTTGAAAGGAACGCCGATACCCGAAGCTGTGAAGAGTAGATGGCGGTAGATCAAGACTTTGATAAAAAGCCAAGTAAACTCAATGATGCATAGGCCGAAGCACACACAATACAAAGGATAAACCCGAAAGGAGCTGCTCAAATATTTATTTAGCAGTTTCTAAATAGAGTATCAAACAATTGTTAATGAGTTGTTAAATTCTCTTTTGAATTATAAAACTTAAAAGGATTGTTAGTGATAAAACTTCATTTTCACAAATCCTATTTATTGCCTTTGAATTATTTTATCAACTTTAATTATAATTTAAAATTTAGTTTTCATTAACATTATTTTTATGCACAACACTTTTCTTTCTTATGTGTTGTCTATTTTAATCAATGTTTTCTCATTTGTAAGCATCAAATATTATTTAATTTCAAACTAGGTCTTTTTGGTTGGTTTGACAATGAATTTAGTTTCCTTGTTTCAATTTTTGTTCATTTTCACTTGTAATAATTCACTAATCAGTTCAATTTGCTTCCTACAAGTGTAATTTAAATTATTTTATATGATTTAGCTAAAAAATCTTTGGAAATAAAAAATAGTATTGGCCTATGTTTGATGAATTTTGAAGATCCATTATGTGATTTGATTTGGTTTAGTGCTCTCTAGATTAAACCATAATTATTTTAAATGTAGAGAATAATCCAACAAACACATTAAACCAATTTATATATTTGTAAAGGGAAATAATGTTCCCTTTTAAGTTTAGTCTAATTTAATATATTTTAGATATATGAATATAATTAATTTAGATTAATTAGTGGTAGTAAGGATTGATAATTTAAATAATTGTAAGTTATTTTAGAAAATTAATTAAGAGAATGAGTGTACTTAGTTGAACGATAATGTCTAATTTAGATTTGAATCTAATGTGTTTTTGGAGTTAGACTAAGGAATTTCACTTTGATATTTTCCTTGAGTTAAAATGTTCTTTTTTGCTATATACATTTGATTTTGAGGGTTGGGATTGAGTATACAAATGCCATATGACTCTGGGCTTAATTTGACATTATGTAAAATTCTTATGTTCTACTCATCCAATGTACCTATGTTCCTTATTTCTTTCTTTTTTACAAATGCCATATGCTTGTGGGCTTAATTTGACATTATGTAAAATTCTTATTTTCTACTCATCCAATGTACCTATGTTCCTTATTTCTTTCTTTTTATATCTAAGGATTGGCAGTATTTAAAAATACATTTGTTGGACTCTTGTTATGTCACAAGGGAGCATATTATCCTAGGCTAAACCATAAAAAAGTGTATAAAAGATTGAAAATAATGCTCTTCAAACATGCATATGCTCCTAGGAATGCTTGTGCAAATATTGATTCTTTAAGTACACCAATTGAAGTAAATCTTCAAATAAAATATAAATATAGCAAGGAGAATAAAGGATGAGTGAATCACTGATTGAATGTTTTTAAATCCAAGGGCATAGCAATAAATCACACAAAATTCTATTAATCTCCTTTTGGAAGGAAAATGTTTGATAAGAGTCAACTAAATTTGAATTTCAAATAATTTACCAATAAATCTATGTATCAAAACACTTTTTTAAAATGGGCACAAAACTAAATGGAAAATAAAATAGGTATACAATTTTTTCCATGTTGCAATATTATTATTTTTTCATCTTAACCATTATTGCAACAATCATCATTTGTTTATTATCATGAAGACTTTCTTGAATGAATATACAAATTTGACCATTGCAATATGCTTTTTCATCTTAACCATTTTTTGCACTAATCTTTTGTTTATCATGATGAAGATTTTCTTAAATGCTTCGAAGGATGAGAAAATGTCTTCAAACTAACTCTATTGAAAATCTTATCAATTATAAAAAATTATCTATATCTATAGACTTCACAAGAATAATCGTAATAAAAGGTATATCTCTATATCAATAGATTTTATAAATTTAATGAAATACTCTCAGAAAAACTATTATCCTACCCATTACCCATAATAAAAATTTAATTAATCAAATCTTAAGTCTTAAATTTTAAAATAAATTGTTATGGTCTTAGTAAATATAGCCTACATTTGTATAACATATGCATGATATGCAAGCTATACAATACAGAATACAGTGAACTTTAGAAGTACTTTCTTAATGTGTTGTACAAAGAACAGTTGACTTATCGTGCCCACAATTCCATAGGTTTAAACGAGGCTCAGGAATGTTGCTCTTTCCCTCACACGTAATAAAAATTGTCTGTGAAATCCTTAATTTCAAGTACAAGAAAGTGAAAGAAAACTAAAAGAATCAATACTCTCAACCTAAAAGATAATATTTAAAAGATCTACGTTGTGATGAGGTTAGGAATGTGTGGGGAGGTTTGTGCTTTGGTTGTGTTCGAGCTTGTTTGTCCAGACTCAGATGTTTCTGAGATCCTCCTTTACACAGCTAATGGCTACTTTGACTGCAACAACGTGGGGGTTCTTTTGTATTGCTCAGGAGATCAGTTCGTTCATCTTTATGACCATAATAAATTTGTTACATTCAAATCATTTTTCCTCAGTGTAAAATCCCCATCTTGGGCACAACAATTTTTTTTTTAAACAATGCACAACTACCAGCTTAACCAACCAAGCATTTACCATATAGATTAAGAGTGTTAGTTTCGATAACTCAACATTCACCATGGTAATAGCAATCCATGTCACACTTATATTCTTACTCTCAAAGGTGTTAAGCTCATACAACTAGGGTCCTAGACCTATGACCTAAGCCTTGAGGGTTCATGATGAACCTGCCTACATATCCCCTCGTGGGGATCAGAGGCGCAGTAGTTCACCCCACAATGATAGAGGGAGTTCAATCTCTCCCATTGTATGAGATCTATTATCTCACCTTAACCCATAACTATTAATTTAGTACATGTAAGCTATCGATATAGTCAATTATAATGTAATGATAATAATTTGCCATCAAGTGTTGGGTCCATACCAAACATTACCAACCTTAGTGTACAACATTCATAATATTCACAAGGGGTCAAACATACCATAGTCCCAAGGATCATACACAATGAATGTCATAAGCATACCTTCGTATACAGAAGCTAATTAGCTCATACATACTACAAATACAATAGTGACTAGATCATACACGAATCACAAGTGCAACAACAATTGGATCATACACCAATCAGAAGCACAGTAGAATTAACTTATATGTACATCGCATGTACAACAATTATTATCTCATTTGCATATCGCAATTACATTAGTGACTGGCTCTAGCATATATCACAAATACACAGTCACAAGCTCCATCATACATCACAAAAACACAATGACAAGCTCCACCATACATCACATAACATAATAACAATGGTTGACTAACACATCACAATGGCTAACACATGTTCATAATGCATCCCAGATAGAAAGAATATCGGTGCATTATGCACTACAACATGGGTCCTATCCTTCCACCGACCTTTTGCACCATTGGACAAATGGGAAGAGGATTCGGTGTATCCCATTCTACACCACGGGTTCATCCTCAACCCCATAAGGCTAAGTATATAGTCTAACAACTAGGAGGGGATCCAGTGCATCCCATACTACATCGCGGGTTCGTCCACCATCCCAAGGGTTTCCCCAAGTAGTGAACCTACCAAACCCGATGGATTCCGACTTCAATCGCCTATAGGCCACCGACGACAAGTTTTCCAACCTAGGAAGAAGTAGCTTCCGACATATACCACTGTGTGACCTTAGTGGTATTGCCAGTTATCTTCTTCACAATCTCGGGTAACACATGGCATCAGTCACTTTCATGCTTACCAGTGACAACCAAAAAATCCTCTAAATATGCGGTTAGTCTCGAATTATTGTTACCTACACGAATGGGTCCTTACCCGTGCAACCACTACGACTATATCATAACCAAGGTAGCCCGCTACCTTCACCTCTATGAATCAGGTGAATGCGGACTAATCCCTAGCAGTAGCCCAGACATCGGTCATTGGCATGATCCAATGACTGTCTGTCACTACTCAAATATCCCAAAGGTTCACTCTTGGGCGAGTTATATATAACATCAATCACAATCACAATCAACCAATTCACGAGCCTATACATAAGGACCTCTAGATGTGGAGTCAATTTTCACAACACATAAAGTCACATGGAACCAACACAAGATGGACTTGGCCAAACTTATACATATATTCAATTACCAATTATAAGTAGTTAAATCACTTACTTTATTCATTTACTATTCAAAACACATCATGCGTTAAATATAAGTTATTAAATTCCCTTAACTCATTTCATACCCATTCAGCCTCAACTAAAGCTTATAGAGGAGGAAAGGTCAAACCATTGAGGAACAATCCTGATGTTTGGGAGTTATCCCCCCTAAACCCTCCCCCTACGGACTTGAGGTCACAAAGGCATCCTTCGCCCAAGGACTACCTAAGTTCTCACTTCCAAACAAGTCAAAGTCACATGTAGTTCGCCTCACAAGGACTCCCAAAGGACCTACACACAAGTTTCCTCATAATCAAGGTTTCATTAATATTTCTATTCCAAATATTAATGCTTAACAGTAGTTAGGAGAGCATAATTTAAGTATATAATTCAACAACCCATACTATAACACTTCCCTTTAAGGATATCAAGGTCTTCAATTATACTCGACCCATTATTATTCATAAAAAAACTTGAATGTCCTCGGGTTCATCTTAACAACATAGGGCTAGACATAATATTCAACATAAAATTACCTTAGTTCTCACAAACCCTTAGGGAAGCAATTCAATTAGAACTCATATAATAGGTTCATTATTGAGGTTCGTATACTAAATGGATATCTTTACAATAGGAGTATTTAAATGCTTGTTTTAAGTTATAATCATTTCCCAAATCCTACTAGATAGGGTTTAATAACATTTTACTTCATGCTCAATTATCTATGCATCCTAATTTTCCTTTTAAACACTATTTGACAACTATACATGCATAGTTTAAGTCAATACAATGCTAATGTTTAACCCAATGTAATTAAGTTAAACCCAAGATGTATCCAAGGCAAGAACTCTCATGCAACAATTACTACTTACATGTTCAAGTTAGGATAATTAAGAGGTCAATAAGTTCCTTATAATGCCTAGCTACACCTTTATCCTAGGGGAAAGGCTACAATAGGTTTCAAGGTTATAATGGTCTTAAAAGACATTAGTCCAAGTTTCCATGCTTAGATGTTGTGCATTATTACGTCTAATAATTTTCCAAATTTGAAAGGTTTACTGGTCACAAATATTCCAACATAGGAGTACACAACTCTTTATTTGAGTTTCCCTCAAAGGGGTGAATCACTATGTCTATCAACATCTTCAAAATTAAAAGCACCTAATCATCTCAAATCACCAATGCTAATCCTAATATCTTTACAAGTCACTTTGTTCAAAATAGTTCCTATATTAAGGTTCTTATGTTTAATAGGTTTATCGTCAACAAGATACTATTAAATCGTTCACCCATTTGCAACAATTATCATGAGAATGTTTCATAGATAAATACTAATCACATAAACATATTTAAGGGTCCTAAGTATTCGAGTGACAATTAATAATAAAGACTACACATACTTCTATTGTACTCCTAAAGATCTTGAAGACAACAAGTCTTAAGATTAAGTACTTGATAGTTGATACATATTGTTGATACTAATCATGATGATATAATTGTACCACATAGCTCATTCTAATCTCTAAAATATCCCTAGAAGAGAGCTACATGTAATCACATGGCATTACTCATTATGTTATCCTCAAATAATATATTTTAAAGAAACAAGATTAAATGACTATTTATTTAAGTATCCCTTTCCAATACTTCTATTATTAAGAAATAGTAGCAAGTGCGAGTTTAATCATTATGTATGTTCCAATAAAAAGAACATTCAATTACATTATTCGATTTATTAATGCTCAATTCATATATACTAACATCATTTTTAAAAAGCAATAACCTATATGCTTTTGCAGTTTAACGTCATAGAGTTTCTTCTTGATTTACACATGCATTCCATATTAGTGTTAAGAAACGCAGGGATATCAAGTGTTCCTTAACTTTTCTAAGTGAAGACATGAATTTCATTACACGTATAGGCTATAATATTTTTCTTATCCCTTTGTCTTAGTATCAAAATAATGGACACCTAAAAATGCTACATTTCATTTCTCAAAGATTTGCGAGAAAGGTCTATCATGGTTTTTTTTTCATCATAGTTTA
This sequence comes from Sequoia sempervirens, assembly GCA_007258455.2. Taxonomy (NCBI): domain Eukaryota; kingdom Viridiplantae; phylum Streptophyta; class Pinopsida; order Cupressales; family Cupressaceae; genus Sequoia; species Sequoia sempervirens. The sequence continues at coordinate 55,204 of VDFB02167124.1, forward strand.
GTCTAAAACCATTGCAAGGTTTCTCCTCATAATTGCAAGTTATGTTTGCAGCTATTGCAACGTTCATGATGAAGTTCTTTATTAGAGACCAATAGGAATGAGCTACTTAGATACCCTTTTTAAACATTGTAGTCGAACTATTCTTTAGCAGAGTGAAATAACTCAGGCCAATTTATGCAATGAATCACATAGCAGAGTGAAATAACTGCAGGCCAATTATGCATTGAATCAAAGGGGAAAGAAGTGATAGTGTAAAAATAAAATAAACTACTTATCTTTCTGAAGATTTATCTTGCATATGTTGCTCTAGGAAATCCACGAGTATCCCCATTTTTTACAAATTTGTCCTCTGTCCTTGAAACTTGGACTCGGGGTGCCTCAATACCATGCGCAGTTTGCAGATTGCATTCCCTAACTCGTCACAGCTCCACACGCCTTCTCTTGAAATATCTCTATTTCTAATGAAAACCCTCCATGTCATTAATCTTTGAATGAGTTTCTAGACTGTTCAAATGCTCCCTTTTGGGGGTAGGTAGGATGGATTCAGGCAACGGTGGTGGAATTTAGATTTTCATTTGCCCATTACGTTTTATTGAAAATTTCTATTTCCTTTTCAACAAACCCCTTTGTGCATTTGCGACCCTCTCTCCTCTCGTGCCATACTAAGCTTCCCTATGGCGTTCTCCCCTTTTCTCCTTTGCTGCACACATTTTGAAAGTTTCCTCTCCAACCCATTCTGATACCATTTTCTCTGCCTTACTCCCCTCACAACTGACGAAATCCCCCTAACTTTTAAGCTGGATAGATGTTTGTGGCCCATTCCTCGAGCTCCCCTTATGACACCGATATGGAGGATTTCGTTCAAGTTGTGGAGTCTGGCTTTTCTTTTCTACGCCAACACTTTCTTCTGCCACATGATTCAGCTCTCTCCCCTTTTCCTACTTTCAGCCTCCTCCAAAACCACCTCCAAATCACCTTCCCTCTCCTACATGCGAACTCCTTTCACATTTTCTCTTAACCTTCACTCGTTCCTCTTTCTCTGCATTCTTTTTTGTTCTCCCTCTCAAACAGCGAGTATGTCCAATCCGGGGGTCGTGAGAGTTTAAAACTGCCTAAAAGCCCCTCATTTTCGGCGCTGGCTATCCAGCCCCAGGAATGCACCGCCCCATACCATGCCCATCATCACACATACCATAAGCCCCGTAACTGCAATTTATAAGATAACGGTTTTTGTCAGGCAGTACTGTCTGTAGTTGGAAAACTCTGCAGCGAATTCCAAGTCAAGGCAGTACTGTTCGTAGTCAGCAAATTCCAAGCAACTCTGCAGTTTTAATGTCTACTGCCACCCATTTTTATTAATATCCAACGCTTCAAAATTGAACTCCAAAACCCGCCTAAATTTCTCGCTGTTTCAATGAAATTTAAATTTGAATAGTAAAAAAGAGTCAGCTTAACTCTGCTTTTTTGGATAGCCACTGCCATGAAAGAGGCAGTCAGACTGTCACCATATGGAAACCTCCAGCCGGATCAGCTTACATATGCCAGCATAGTTCTAGCCTGTGCTGAAATGGGAGCGTTGGAATAGGGTATAGCTATCCATATAAGCATAAAGGATAGAGGAATTTTGTTTGATGAAAATACTCTGGCAGACACGTATACAAAATGTGGAAGCATAGACAAGGCATGCGAACTGTTTGACCGAATGCCTTAAAGAACTGTGGTCTCATGGAATGCCATGATTGCAAGATATACGCAAAATGTATTTGTTGAAAAGGCTTTAGGAACTTTCAAGCAAATGCGATTGGCAGGTGTAAAGCCAGGCTTCGCAACCTTTGCCGGCAGCCTCCTTACCTGTACCAAAATGGGAGCTTTGGAAAAGAGTATGGAATCAGTCAAAGATAAAGGACAGGGGAATTTTTTCAGATGCTGTAGTTGCAACTAACCTGGTAGACATGTATGCAAAATGTGGAATCACAGACAAGGGGCGTGAACTATTTGACATGATACCTAAAAGAAATGTGATCTCATGGATTGCCATGATTGCAGGATACACAAAATGTGGAAGCATGGACAAGTTTAACAGAATGCCTTGAAGAAAGGCGTTCTCATGGGATGCCCTGATTGCAGATTATTCACAAAGTCGATCTTTTTAAAAGGCTTTAGGACCTTTCAAGCAAATACAATTGGCAGATGTAAAGACACACTCTGTAACCTTTGTTAGCATCCTCCTGGCCTGTGATGAAATGGGAGCTTTGGAACAGGGTATGGACGTCCATCAAAGCATAAAGGATAAAGCAATTTTGTTAGATGTTTCAGTTGCAACTGCTGTGGTAGACATGCTTCAAAAATGTGGAAGTACAGAGAACGGGTGTGAACTGTTTTGAAACCACATTTCTTACACATTTACAAGGACCCTTATTCTATTCTTCATTTCTTCAAAAAATTTGCACTCTTTTGTTTGTTGCTATCTATCGTATTTTTTTTAAATATTGCATGTAATAACGGTATTATTCCACTCTACAAGGGTGCCAACATACTTTTATAAAAACTAGACTTTGTTCTTCCTACCAGCAACTAGCTTATCTAATTTCTATATTTCTATATTTTACTTTTTATTTAAACATCTTTAAACAATCTTGTCATTCATAAATTTTATAGCTAGTAGATCACCTAATTTCTTGTTTCATTTCTCAATGAAATCTCATTTAGATTAAGGATTGAATTTAAGTAAGACATGTTAAGCAATCTAACTAGAAAGAAAAATAATTTGTTAATTAATTGGTAGAGAATTTGTTTGTGTTTGCATTAACTTAAGTCAACCTATTTATGATAGATTGCTTTTTGAATACTAATATAGACAATTGAAAACACTTTCTTGCATTTAAAATATGTAGGCTATCTATTTTCTATATATATTTGTAGTGAACTTGATGTGAATCCTAACCTTCATTATTTGTTCATTTTTTCATCATCAAAAGAATTTTTCTCTCTAAATGACAAACTCTCATTCTAATGTCCAATTAGTTAATTTTACATTGATTTTTTAATTTTGTCATCATTCAACAAAACTTTTTTTGAGTAAACATAAACATAGTCACAACATATAGACCTTATCACAATTAGGTTAGTGTCCATTTAGTACACTATTATCTTTGTCTTTTACTTTCACCAAAACTAAAAACTCTACATTTTTCTACTCAAATTTTCTATAGTATATAAGAATGAATCATTTTTGTTGTTCTTCAATAGAAATCAATATCCTTCCCTCTTTGACTATCCCTTCCTCATACATTATCTCTTATAGGAACCCTCATCTAAGCCTATCCATGTATCTTCCTCACACTTCCTTCTTTCATTACCCTTCCTTCCTCCATTATCATCCACCCCACATGATGTCTCACTCTACATGACTCACAATGATGACCACTTTGATAATGAAGCCCCATTAGATGATGCTAGTTCTGTCACTCACCAAAATTGACCACCATTTGTCTCTCCTCCAAAATAGCCTACCTAATAATGTCATTTAATCCTAAATCGCATCACTCACATACTCCTTGACAAATATCATCATCACCCATCTTGGGGAGCTAGAGATATTGCAAGGTAGAGGATATATTATTCACATTCATGTCCCTTTATAGTCTAATTCTATTACTTTCATCCCTCTTTTCTAGCCAACCTCTTTTCTTTTTCCTACCACTCAATATTCCTTCACCTAATTTTTTATGCTTAGTCCTTCTCATATAACCCACATTTGTACCATGTATGTCTCTCTCCATTCCTCATTTTAACTATAATCACATCCCTTTAGGCAATTGATTTACCTCTTGCTCCTATTTTCCACCCTTTCAACCCCTACCCTTCACTTATGTTGCTTGATTATCTCCTACCATTATTGTCATTCCCTCTACTATCCTACCATTAACCTCACAACCCTTACCATATTCTTATCAAAACATAAAAAAAATCCACCTCCTACTCTCAATGTCCCAACGGATACCCCTAATCCTATCATTTACCACCTAGTTCAAGAAATTGCAATAATGCAATTCTCTCATCTCCTTCCTTGTCTGAATATTGATCTTCATCCTTTGAGAGAGAGCCTTTTGTTCACTCTTCTCATAAGTCCCCCCCCCCCAAAAAAATCTTCTCCTCATAACTGTCCTCCACACAACTCACCATTGAAATACTCCCACTCCTCCAATTCCAAACCCACCACATCAGACTCCAATTCCTCCACCTCCTCATTCTTCCCCACCTATAATTATTCCTCCATCCCCTCACACATAGCTAGAGAACCAATGTGAAGGAGATGACGACAAAATGAATTTCATTTTCCAACTCTAATTTGAAATTAAATCGATTTCATCATTTCCTACTTAATTGTTCTCCCATATATTTGACTAGGATTGTATTATAGTGATCATGTCTACCATCCTTATATGAAGAGGAAATATTTTTATCTACTTCTACTACAATGTGAGTGGTAAGCACTAAAATATGAAGGTTTATTCTAGTTTTTTAACCTCACTTTTATATCATTTTTCATCATATTTTACTAATTCCTCAATTTTTTCATCCTCCATATTTTATTTATGTTTTTTATTCATACATTAGGTGAATGGAAATTTGTCAAAAATAAGTCACTCAATTCTTTCCATGTTTTTGTTGAATGCACAAGACAACTAAGAGCGAGGAGTGGGGGGGGGGGGTAGCGAGGGGGGGCGAATCAGTTGTTCATTAAAACATCAAAACACTCATTAACATTCAGATCCACATTAACATTATTAGCATTTAATATGTTAAAGTGATATAGCATGGAAGCAAATAACAAAAACCGAAACACATTAACACCATACACAACATAACACCAGATTTATGTGGAAAACCTAATAAGGGAAAAACCATGGTGAGGATTAGCTTACAATATAAAGTAATTATGATACCAAATACAATAGGCTCACTGCCCAAAAGAAAGAAGGGATCATTGTCGGATTATAAAAAAGAAGAAAGAAGATTGTTACAATGAGAAATCCATCTCAAAGAAATAGAAAATATCCACCACAACATCACTAGTGCATTTGAATAGTATCTCTGAAGAATGTAGACACCTTCTGCTCATTACTTCCAGTAGTCTAACACATTAAAGCTCACACACTTTTGCACTTCACAACTCTACACTTTGCATCACACACACACTTCACACGGACATCCTTCACCAGTTCATCACTTATTTATACCATCCTCAACCTTCAAAACATTCTCCAAGGTCAACTATGTACCTCAACCATGCAAATTCAAATTAGGTCAGTACCAAAACATTCCCACGATGGAAAGGAATGAAGGTAGACCACATCACACCTTAACTCAAACCTAAAACCACACATACACACCACACCATGCTTCCACAAACACTGAAGCAAATCCACAATTCGTGTAAACACCCAATATCAATCAAACCCGTGTAAACACCATTAAACATTTAATTACATGCTTCCTTTGATCCAAAGATGACTCATAGAAAACACACATCACTTGAACACAATCTAGATTATTCCATCAACACCCTAAAATCCAACAAATCCTTTGTAACAACTTTAACCTGAAGAATATTCTCATCTTGTACAACACACAGTTAACCTTCCACACACTGTAACTCATGAAACCATCCTTGGAGAGCACCAAATCACAAATTGTATAAGAGAAAAATTGCACCCTTGCGATTTCCCCTACATTCTTGCTTCCACATTAGTGTTTGCTTCTTTAGCATCATGAGTAGGCTCATTTTAGCCCTAGCATCAAACTCTTTCCCTCTCAAGATGCTCCAACACCCCTTTTTAGCGACCACCCTTGCATGTTAACTTTGCATTGGACTTTGTGCCTTTCTTGTTAGCATTGTTTTGTAGCGTGACGTGTCCAGACACTAGCACGTCGTGCGGACATCCGTACGTCGTGCTAGCATCCTGCGACATTTCAATGCTCAGATGACCATTTCTGAGCATGTTTTCTACTTGTCACCTAAGTTTGTAGGTGGAAACGACTCAGGATTTTCTAAAACGGCCCGAGAAGCTTCTTTTCCCTCCTTAAAAGTCCTTATTTTATTTCATTTGAAGGACTTTTTCTCCACAATTAGCTCCATTCTGCCAATTTTTAGTTTCACTCCATCACTTTCTTACACATTCTATACAGCTTGTTGTAGCAGCTTTGAGCTCTCTCAAGCTTCCATTACAACACTTTTTGCAACTTCATCTCCCTCATTTTCATGCTGGTGAGCAACTTAGGATTCCATATCCCTGACTATTTGCACATTTACTTCATGATACAGGTTCTCCTCCTCAAGTGGTGTTTGCTTTTATCACACGCTTATTCATGGTATGGGTTCTACTCCTGAGCGGGTTTTGCTTTCGCCACACGCTTTACACTCTCTCTTTATCTTCTTGGTTGTCCGTGGAGGTGGGAACACCAAAACAGGGGTTTGATTGAGGCAAACCCCTATACAACCCTAACATTCTCTCTAGGTATCACACTTGCAGGTTTTGAAGACATTTGCTCAGTGGAGGCTTCATTGTTTGCATGGTTGTGAGTATTTCCTTTCTTCTCCTTACCTTTGTAATTTCTATCTCTTTATCTTAGTCTTATCGCTTTTTGTTATTTTACTATACTTTGCGGTATTAGCATTCAGAGTAGAGGTAGTCACTTTAGGTGTTTCTGTAATAAACTCGTTCTCTGACCCATATGAGATGCCTGTGCCCCTCTGAGATGCCTGCGTGTTGTGTTGTCGTCTGATTTTTGTGCTAGCGTCCTTTGGCCGAGAGCCTGTCAGTTTGTCCAGAGATCCTCTATGACCTTCTCTTTCAGATTCTAGAACTTCCACGTTGTTCCATTGAGGTAATATAGGGTAGTTTTCCTCGTGAGGATCTCTGAGCAAGGAGAACTCGTGAGTAGCGAATCCCCCTATATCACATTTTTGGTGAACCCGACATGAAGAACATTCTTCTTTGAAAAAATTATAATGGATTTAATATCTTCTTTTATCGGTTCAGTGTCCAACTTTGTTCAAAATATTAATCATATTTCATTCGATACATGTAATGGTGACTTGGCTCTGCCCATGTCACTCTGTATCTTTGATCCTTCTCATGAGACTCCTCTTGCTTCAGAGGATGTCTTGTTGCAAGAAGATGAAATCATTGATACCTTTCTCAATGTTACTTTACCTTCTATTCATTCCAATATACTCTCCCCTAGAGATGGTGCATTTGTGAATGACGAAGTTCCCTCTTCGTCTAATGCACTCTCTTCTGGAGATGATGCATTTGTGAATGATGAATATCATCTCTATTCTAATGTACCCTCTTTTAGATATGATACATTAGCAAACGATGAACCCCCTTCCACATCTGATTCGCCTTGGATCGATGTTGAGAATGTCTCTTTAAGTAATTATTCCACGTTTGATCTTGTTTGGATTGATGTTGAGAATATGTGTTTAAGTAATCATTCTACTAGTTTTGGTGAGTCTGTAAATGTGGTGAATGTTTTCGCTATCCCCCAAGGGCCTAAGAGACCGATCATTCATGTGACTCTGGCTAGTCCCACTCCTAAAAGGGTTTGTGCTTCGATGGTGTTCCATTAAATAGTGGATCTCCTGATCTTCCTAAGGCTCCCTCTTATAGAGCGGTAGCCTATACTTATGAGAACAGTATGAATAAACAACCAAGACTTCCTCAAGCTCCTAAACCTACAACTAAAGCACCTAGTGATTACAATCTTGTCGAGCAACCTCGGGTTACTTCAGATAAGATCCAGCTATGGGACTTGCTTTAGTCTGCTCTGGTCTATCAAGGTATGTTTCAAGAATCCTTGCAAAGGATGCTCTTGCCTTCTTCCGCTAGGCCGAAAGACATTGATGAGTTGATGGCATATATTTGTGCGGGTTCACTGAATATTACGGTCTGTCCACAGGAGCTCCCACCTCCGGAAGTACAGAAGCAAGCAAATCCTCTAATGATTATAGTCAATATTAATAAGATAGGCATTAGACACACTCTCATTGATGTTGGTTCGACACTCAATGTATGTAGTATTGATTTACTACCTAAAATTAATATTGACCCATCCTCTCTTAATACTTCTTCTCTTGTCCTTCGTGGGTTCAATAATGTTGGTTGAAAATCCCTAGGCATGGTAGTCTTTCCTTTGAGGTTGGGACCTATTACTGTTCCTACCCTTGTATATGTCATGGCAGAAAAGTTTCCATGTAACCTTCTTCTTGGTAGACCGTGGATTCATGCTATGGGTGCAGTCCTATCCACTTTGCATAAATCTATTAAGTTTATTTGTAACAATTGAGTAGTCATGATTAAGGCTAACCCTGAAGCTATGCACCTATGTGAGATAGCGGCTACTAGTTGAGCTCCAGTTGTGCCTACTCTTATTCCCTCAGTATCTTCTAGTGTGTCAATGTTTACCCCAACAGTACCTACTACAAAGGATACTCTCAAGGTAGATGTCCCTAAAGAAGATGCTTCTGAAGCAAGAAATCCTAAGTATGCTCCTTCCACCTCTTCTCAAAGGAATGCACGTCTTGGTGGTGATCGGGGTCCTTTAGACTTTACAGAGTCCTTCGTTGGAGAATATAAAGTCGGCCCAATCCACTTAGATCTTTCGACAACATCATCCACACCCGCTATCAAAGATTATTATTCTTTTATATCACGGAGTAGGGCAAGCAATCATTGTAATATCTTTAGTGTTGATCCTCCTTCTGAGGAAGATGATTATGCTTCAACTAAAGAGGATAGTCTCGGCAGTCCTATTAATAAGAATGATGGTGATCCCATAAAGGAGTGTGATCCCCATTGCTTGGACAATGCTCTTTATAAGGATCCACCTTTCCAAGACTTGCAAACATGTTATGGCCCTAGATTTAGGCTCGTCTCTAAATTTGGCTATGAGCATAAAGGTTGTGGGTGCAACGAACAAGGAATTTAGGTCCCTATAGAATTTGTGCCTCGTAAGCATAACTTAGGGCTTGGTTGTTTGAATGAACAATTTGAAAGGGGACCACGATCGATTGGTGGCATGAATTCCACTCAACCTGGTTCTCGTGGACTGATTTATCCTCCCTTGTCTTCTACCTTCATTCCTTCTTCCTCTTCTTGTGAGAAGTCAAACCTTCCCCCACAGGAAAAAGGTTTGCTTCCCACTCAAACTATAATTCAAAACATTATTTATTAGTAATAGTGTTTTAATTTTTATTTATTTTTATAATTATGAACTCAAACTTAATACATGTTTATACTACAACAAATTAGACAATACATAAATTATTATATCAAATAATGTTTTCAATATATAAATAATATTTACTTTCTAATTCTATTATTTAAAAAAGATTATGTTTGAAATTCATTCTTTCATTCTTTTATAAATTATTATATTGTTAATAGATTTATGTAGTGTATGTAAGATACAAGTGTATGGAGGTCAAGATAAAGAACAAACTATTAATCGAAAATATGTTTATCAAAATCTATTAAATTATATAGAAAATCATAAATAAAAAACACATAACACATATTTTCAAAACATTTTGTGTTTTAAAAAATGAAAGATTAAATAATTGTAGATTTATTATCAATATGTTTATTTTGTATGTTTTTATTTTAAATAACATTTTAATATATTTATACTATAATATAATTTATAATTATTATTTTATTATTTATTATAATTAACTTAATATAAATAAAAAATGCATAATTTAGATTAATACAATTAAAAATATATATGGTAAAAATGAGGCATTTGATTTTATTAAAAATATTCTTTCCATAAAAATAAGAATATTTATAAATTAATTATATAAAATAATAAAATCTATATATTTAAAATTGATTTCTAATTCAAAAATATTTATTTTTATCATTCTTTTATACATCCATTAAATATTGTCATAATTATTCTTATTATATATTTTTTTAAATAAATATAATTGTCATTTAAAGGTGTCCTATCAACAATTTAATAGATTATAATAATAAAAAAAATCATTTCTATTATTTTACTTGCATACCCACTCATATTTATTTTCACATGTTGAAATGGATATTAAAAATAATTTTAATCCTTATACTTTTACTTTCTTTTTTTTGATACGTGATACTTTTACTTTATTTTTTGATATGCTATACTTTTACTTTCTTTTATTTTAATTTAAAATTTATTTTTTTCTATTGTTTATCTTGTTCTAATTATTATTCAATTAAAAAATTATATGATAAAAGTGAGACATTCTATTTTATTAAAAGATATTATTTACATTATATATATTTTTTAAATAAATATAATTGTCATTTAAAAGTGTCCTATCAACAATTTAATGGATTATAATAGAAAAAATCATTTCTATTATTTTACTTGCATATCCACTCATATTTATTTTCACATGTTGAAATGGCTATTAAAAATAATTTTAATCCTTATACTTTTACTTTCTTTTTTTGATATGTTATACTTTTACTTTCTTTTATTTTAATTTAAAATTTATCTTTTTCTATTGTTTAACTTGTTCTTATTATTATTCAATTAAAAATATATATGATAAAAATGAGACATTCTATTTTATTAAAAGATATTATATACTTTTACTTTCTTTTATTTTAATTTAAAATCTATCTTTTTCTATTGTTTAACTTGTTCTTAGAATTATTATTCAATTAAAAATATATATGATAAAAATGAGACATTCTATTTTATTAAAAGATATTATTTACGCAAGGTGTAATAAATTTCATTATACTAGCATATCTATCCTATCACATAGTCTATATAGAAAACGTGGAGAGATATCAATTGTAGGAATCTAGAATGACAATAATATTAATATTGTGTGTGTAATAATATTGCGTCAAGATATATCATCATATTTACATTTGAACCCGTTTAGTTTATTTCAAGATTATTATATTATATTGTATATTTAATTGCTTTTTACAATATAAATAATATATATTTATATATTATATTATTTCTATATTATTAATATTATAATTCTAACCCTAACCATAATTATAACCCCATTCATAATCCTAATTCTAGTGACAACCTTAATTTTAACTATAAATCTCATTAAACCCTAACCCTAACCTTAATTGAACCCTACCTCTAATCTAACTTTAATCGTTATTTTAATTGAACCCTACCAATAATTGAATAAAAACTCTAATTATTTATCCTAATTGAATTTTAACTCAAGTACTCAAACTTTATTTAGAACCCTAATCCAAAATGAAAACCAATTGAAACCTAACCCTAATTAAATCTTAACAATGATTAAACCCTAACCCTAACACTAAATAATACCCAACCCTAACCCTAATCATAATTGTAGCCCTAGCCATGACCTTTAACTTGTAATTCCTAACCCTAACCTTAAGCCTAATAGAAATCCAACTTTATCTTTAGTTGATTTATTATACAAATCACCATTATTTCAATTATTTCTACTCTATGTCTTGGGCAACTAAGAGATCATGATGAACCAAACAATATCTTTAAGTGACAATTAAAATTGTAAAAAATAGACTTAAAAGAAACTTCATATAAAAACTTGAATGAGTTATCTATACAATTTGAAATTTAAGGGTGTAATATAATTTCTAATAAATTAAATTTAGTTGATGGACTTCTTAGAAAAAAAATTTAAATAAATTTGGTGAAAAGGTGTCATTCTCTTCTCTTAAGTAGGGGAAAAATATACAATTTCTCTTCAAGTTATAGATATAAGAATGACAAATGAATAGGTGTTATGTATATTTGGGTGATTTTTGTAAAATTTAAAAATATTGTGAATGAACTTTTAATTTGACATTTTAATTTATTAAAAAATTAAAATTTGACCAACTTAAATTAGTCATTTTTCTTTTATGAAATTCCATCTTTTAAAAATTTATAAATAATTAAGTTTAGAATATAAAACATCTTTTTAAGATTTAAAAATATTTAAATGATTTGAAATTTGTTAATATTTATATATAGAAACATATATATATAAAAATATAAAAAATGAAATAAAATAAATTTAAATGTAAATATTACATATAATGTTTATCCTTTAAATTTTAATTGACATTATTTTTATGTAATAAAACTGAAAAATAAAAGAACATAAATTAAAAAATTATATAAAAATAAAAAAATAATATGAAATATTAAAATATTAATAATTGGATGTATTGCGTTACAAACGGCCAATAATCCCTCCCTCGGCTGCTCAGTTTATAGTGAATGTTACCTAATTAATTAGCAGGTTTCTTCCGCCAGATTTTTTACCGTGTTTTTGGGTTTTGCTGCCAGTTATGCGCTCTGTTGATTTGACAAAGTACGGGAGGCACGGCACTGTGGGGCGGCAGAAAGTTTGCAGATAAAATACGGCGGGCGAGAGAAGCAAGGCAGCCACATCCATGGACATCATGCCCATGCATCTATGCCCCGGGTGCATTCCTGGGGCTGTATAGACGTTGCAACGAGGCTCAGAAACTGTTGCTTTGCCCTTATCCGCTATGAAAATCATGTCAGTCGAATGCTAAATCTCAATTACAGATAAGTAAAAGAAAACTTTCCAGCTCACTAAAAGATTATATTTATTAACTATTCCAAAATCAATAGCCTCGACCTACTGTTCATAAGACACATCAGCAATCTCTTCTAATCATAAATCCTTAAACAAATAAGGCTTATATTTGTCTAACAAGCATGATAAGCAAACTCTACTACACAGACCATAGTGAACTAGTCAGGGGATCAAAACCCATAAAAACCAACATAATATAGACTGCTCTTTTGTCTCACCCATTGTACAATTTGTTGTTTGGTTTCAGATTAGTGTCAAACACTATTGAATGGGATCCAGCATCTAAATGCTCTCAAACTATTGTCTAGTTTTCCAATCTATTAAAAGTCAATGTTTTCTTTTTTATTTAATACAAAAACCAGAAAAACAATTTGCAAAATGGAGAGGAGCAAAAGAGTTGCTTAGCAGAAAATGGGTGAGCACACATACTCATATTGGAAAGAAAAATAACAGGGTGGTAAAAGTGGGAAAAAATTAATGGAGGCTCTGTCATGCTAATCCAGGCCAAGCATTCAGAAAAATAGATGATAGATACAAGGCAACATTTGAATGGATGTAAAGCTGGCTACCAACATCAGTTTTAATAAATATAAAATAACATCAGTTCAAAAAAATAGAAAACAAACCATAGAAGAATAGTAAGGCTGCCAAGAAGAGACCTGTTGCATTTCTTACAACATAGGCTTTTAATAGATGCCCACGTAAGCCTGCGAATAACCTAAATGACCAACTAAGCCTGTAGGTTGAGCCATCCAATGTAACTGCTAGGGTTCAAACTACAGACCTGGCTTGGAAATAGGAGCCTCTTTATCAGTCCCTCTACCGATACTTTCACCTCAACATTTGAAGATTTTTAGTAGAGCTTAAATATAATGGCAGATGAATTTATTTGTTCTCCTCTCTTGAAGAGAACACCTCAAAATCACTTTTCAAAATAAAGCTCATCTGAATGGCATCAAGAAAGTAGGACATAAATTTCACTGAAAGTGCTTTCTTGTGTTGACTACTCAAATACAGAGATCAGCCAAAAATAATTGTCTATTGCAATGATCTATCCACACTCCACAGGGAAATGCTAATAAATCGTAGCTTAAGTCCATAGATTACACAAATACTATACTATTCATTTTTCTATTGAAAATGAATAACCTACATACAGAAATGACCCAGGTGATTATCTATTGTCATGATCAATCCCCAGGGGAAGGGGATTAAAATTGTTGGTTAAGCCCATAGATTGTTGAAATATTATATATTTTTATATTCAACGTCCTTTCTGGACATTATGTTCCATTAAAAAAAATTATACACTACACATACCTAGAAATGTTGAAACTACAGCAGCTAGTATTGATAGCTAGAGTGAGGCAGGGCTATACCCATGGGGATAGTATTGTTGCACTCTAAAACCCAAAAACCAGAAGTAATCAATAGAAAGGAAAGAAAAAAGACAAAAATATTATTTTCTCAATACAGAGGCAATTAACAGAAAGGGCAAAACAAACATACCTCCAAATGCAAACGCTATTGACAGCCATAGTTTACTTGATCTGTAGTGAGTTTGAAGAATATGTGATACTATTGGACATCCTGCAGTGCTGTGGAAAGTACCACCAACACATTCAACTTGTTCACAGACACCCTTTTTTATAGTAGAAAGTCTCTATGAACAAGGTGAATGTGTTGAGCTTATTACAATCTACCAGTATTCCAAACATGCACTACAGTTTCATATATTCTTCATCTGCAAATATCCTCTCTTTTTACATACTGTATCAAATTTAGGTTTGGGCTTAGGTAAATATAATACCCAAAACAAAGTAAATAGCATACAACTGTATCTTTCCACCTTGAGATGAAGCTTTGCTCTGATATTCTTTTAGAATATGATGGGAGCTGATTAAGGTCAGAATACCATCTGCTGGTTTCATGAAACTTGTGTACCCTTAGCACATGGTATTCTGCTTTACTTCCATAGTAAAGTTTTAAATTACAAGTGTAAAATTAAAATACAATTGATTGAATTTTGTTTTATATATAAAATATTTTTTAATTAAATATAAAAATATTATATAACAAAAAGATAATTAATATAACTATGCATATAAGAAACATTATAATTCAAAAATTAGATTTAAAAAATTATAAATTGAAAGATATCTTTTACTTTTATATTAGTCTCATAAATATATTGTAAAATCTATATTAATATGTCCAATCCCTAATATGTCAACATTTCTCATTCCAATCCAACTTATTTATATGTGGTAGTATTTAATTACTAATGATATTATGCTTAAGTGGACACCTAATTGGAAAGGTGCTAAACTTAGAAAGAGTCCAATCATCATTGAAAAATGAAAAAAGAATTGAATTGTATACTCACTTCCATGGGGCCTCCTTTAATAAACATGTGGGGACTCCCTTACAAAATATTCCTTCTCGAAACAAGTTATTAAAACATACTTCTCTTTTAGTGATTATAGCCCCCTAGTAATGCGCTCCATTTAATAGAAATCTATAATAAAAAATAAGTGATATTCCTCGGTCTGATGGATATGGTCAAAGGAGTGTTTTTTGTTATATGTGCTTATAAAACAAAATTAAATATATTAATTGGAAAAGAGCGGAGTAGGATAACGTGCATTAGTACGAGAATTTTCTAGAGTGAAATTGAAAAAATATTTTATAATTAGAGTGAATATCATTTTTTTTAAATTATAAGTTATTTTATAATTATAATGGTATAAATGTATAGCTTGTGTGTCATTTTGTGTGGGTGTCTAAGTATTTAGTATTAGTTTATGACTTTGAATGTTTTCATATTTTATTTTATGTAAATTTTTATTTTGAATTTATTTTGAATTTGAATTTTAACAATAAATCTCTTACATTTTTCATATCATTTCAAGTGATTAGATTGCTCATTCATTTTTAAATTTCTATTTTGAAGAGTTAAATTAATTCTAGTTCAATTTTTGCAGCACAAAATCAACTCTTCAAGTTTTAAATTCAAAATTCCACATGTGCACGAGCTAAACTCCTTCAACCAAATGATTGTGCATCTGTTCCTACACCAAAACATTTAAATTGTGTATCCCAAACAAATATTAAAATGTTTCATCCCTAGCTCATTTGATCACCACTTTCCATCTAGCATTTATTTACTTTCCATCTATTGGATTTCCATCAATCTAGTAGTCTTCCACTACCCCAATTATCACCAAGCTCACAAAGCAATCCATGTCCAAATTTAGCAACTTTCCAAATCACTCTTGTTTCCACTACTCCAATAGGCAAAATAACACTCTAGTGTTCCATAAAGAACCTCATAACACATGTAGGGTCACCATAATGAATAAGATGCTTGGCTCATCCCAATATAACTCCCAAGCATTCCATGAGAGATATGGATAATTATAGTGATGAGCCATGATTGTAACTCCCAATGTTGACCTTTTATCCTAATATACATGTGACAGACACCTCACCCATTCCTATTGTCCTAATCCAGAATTGTGTCTAGACTAGGCCACCGATCCGTATGAGAGTCAACGAGTACCACAGTAGCTTGAGATATGCCATAATTTTCTAACAAATTTGTCACTTTGTTGGCTTCTCTATAGACGTGTGCTAGGAGAATTCATTAAATTTTCCCAAAAGATTGTGAATCCTCTTTATCCAATTCTCCATTTGCCAGCTTGGAGACTTACCTGAGGAGATGGCCTGGATGCAAATTTGTGAATCACCTTCAATTTCTATATTATCTATTCCTTTCTTGATGCATAGCTCCAGTCCAAGTTCTAATGCTTCCATTTCTGCCATATTATTGGTGCTATTTCCTAGGCATTTCAATGCGGCCCACATGCATCGGCCAACTTCATCTCTTATAATGCATCTTGCACCACCCAACCCTGGATTTCCTTTTGCAACCTCGACAAAGTTAAGCTTCCACTTTAGTCGTATCAGTTGCAACCATCTGACAAACTTCTGGTCTACCTTAACTTGCTTGCTTGCCCCTGGTTTCGGTATTTTAAGTTCACTCCAAGCCTTCTGTATCAACTCATCCCACCTTGTGAATTTTGCTTTGGTACCAATTATGATTTTGTTATTTGTCATTTCAATGATGACCCCTTGAATCTTAGTAATTACCAGGTCCCAACCCATAACCTTATTGCAGAAGATACGCCTATTTCACTCCTTCCAAATGTGCCATACAATTATGGCTAGAGCCAAAATCCATAAACCATACCAGTAATCCCCCTTATTAGCAATTGGCCAACTACTTAAGAACTCCTCTAGCTTTTCCTGTCTTGGTCCCTGAAGATGAAATTTGTCTTGTAACCAGTCCCAGCATGCAGTCGCCATCCAATAGTTTAGAAAGAGGTGGTCCACACTCTCCTCATCACATCGCATAAGGGACACCTTGAGGGGCCCATGATTCCAACCTTTTCAATCTTTCCCCTGTGAGGCAGCACTTGTGAATGGAAACCCACAGGAAAGCACCCGCCTTAGGTAGTACTTCCCACTTCCACCATAGAGTCGCCAACCAAGATTTCTCTTTGCTACGTGCAACCTATATTTGATAACCCAATTTGGCCAAATAATCACCCGAAGTGGCGCCACACCATATGATCATGTCTTCCCTATTGCTTATATTCACCATCCGACTAGATAGTTCTCACACCACCGTATTTCAATTGGTAAAGGCCAGGTATCCACCACCTTCCATTTGTGTTGTCCCCCAATCACGTTTGGGTCGAAAGTTACATAATCCGCTACTTTGCATCTGAAATCCTCGTGAAGTCTCTCCACATAATGCCCCAAATCAAACATCTTTGACAAGCTTTGATGATCATCCCACAAGTTTTTCTAGAACAGAGCCTTCCGACCATTCTGAATATGCCACGAAAGGTGATTGGTAATTAAATGCCCGCACTTTGAAAGAAACCTCCATACTGCCGATCCACTCTCCAAGTTTGCGACTATCAATATTCTAGAAGGATTGTTATTATCCAAGTATTTGTTCTGAATTATTTGGCACCACGATTTTTTCGGCTGCTTATACATTTTCCATATTAGTTTTGCTCCTAGGGCGTTGTTTTGTAACCTCACCCTTCATAGACCCGCCCCTCCATCCTCTTTTGTCTTGCATGTTGTTTCCCAACTGATAAGTGGGATTTTTCTTTCATCCTTAGACCCTTCCCAAAGAAATTTCTTGAGGAATTTATCCACGTCTTCTTCAACTTTCACTAGTGCCTCATAACAAGACATTGTGTAAATGGGGAGTGCAGACAAAACTGCTTTTACCATCGTTATTCTCCTTGCGAATGAAAGCCAACTATTCTTCCATGCCATTGCCTTGCTTCTGCATTTCTCAACTACCTCTGACCAATGTTTTGTTTTGCAGGCTCCATCAAAGATCTTTACCCCTAAAAATTTTGTTGGCATTTTCCCTACTTGGAAGCCCAAAATTCTGGTGATGGCCAATTGTAGCGCCTGCCTTGTGTTGAAAAAGAAAATACACGACTTTTCCTTATTCATTTTCTGGCCCGATTGTCTTTCATACTCCTCCAACACACCCTTAATTACTCTAGCTTCCCTTAAACTTGCTTCGCCCAATAGGGAGGTATCGTCTGCGAATTGCAAATGCATTATGGGATCCACATTTGGCTCTACACACACACCTTTCCATTCCAAGCAGAGACGAAAATTCTTAATAACACAGCTTAGGGATTCTACTATAATTACAAACAAGAAAGGAGAGATGGGGTCCCCCTTCCTGAGACCATTTGTGGCCTGAAAAAATTCGTGCAAGGTTCCATTGACTACAATCGAAAAATGTACCGTGGAAATGCAATAATAAATGAGTTCACACCATTGAGTACAAAATCGCATTTTTTCCATTACCTTGATTAGAAAGCACCATGCAAATTTTTCATAAGCCTTACATGCATCCAATTTGATTAACATCCCCGCTTCCCTACTTTTCTTAAGTGAGTGTACCACCTCTAAAAGAAGAGGAATGTTGTCTGTGATTTCCCTGCCTCACACAAAACCATTCTATTCTACATATATTATATTTCTCAATACTAGTTTTAACCTATTTGCAAATACTTTAGTAATCACTTTCTAAACAGTATTACAAAGTGATATGGGTCAATAATCGCCGAAGGAATGGCATTTAGCCTTCTTCAGGATCAATGTTATCACAGTGCTATTTAAATCTTTTACAAAACGCTTCGTTTTTCTAAAGTCTTCCACCAAGTTCCATAGATCATCTCCAATGAAACTCCAACACTTCTGGAAGAATTTCATTGGGAACCCGTCAGGTCCTGGTGCTTTTTCTGGGTGTAGTTGAAACAATGCACTTTTGACTTTATCCTTTTCTAACTTCCCTGCACAACATCAAATTGTTAGACTCACTAACCCGATTTTCAAGTGAATCCAAAAACCTACCACCAACTTCATGCCTATTTTGACACCCCAACAGATGTTTAAAGTAATCAATAGTTGTCAAACACACATCCTACAAGCCATGAACTGCATGGCCATCCATGTCTTCAATTTCCTCAATCTTATTTGCTGCTCTCCTGGCAAGTATTGATGTGTGGACGAACCTTGAATTTGAGTCTCCTTCACTAAGCCAAAATTCCCTAGATTTGTCACGGGCCAATATATTTCCTCTTTCTTAAGGATCTCAACCATCTTAGCATTTAAATCCTTTTCCTTAAGAAAATCATCATTTCTCATACCTTCTTTGATTATTTCTCATTCAAAGCTTCCAGCTCACTTTCCACCTTGCCCTTCTCCACAAAGATGTTTTGAAAAATTTCCTTATTCCAGACTTTAAGCTTCTATTTTATTTCTTGGAGTTTCTTAGCTATTTTGAAGCTAATCGAACCTCCAACACGAATCTCCTTCCACCAGTGTTCCAGAAGATTTTCTAGGCTCTCATCATGCCACCACATATTCTGGAACTTGAAGCTTATCTTTTGCAGATCTTGTTGCTTTGTGATATTTAATTCAATTGGGAAATGGTTTGAAATTGACACCGGTTGGATGCTAGCCAATACCCACTTACCTTTCTCAAACCAAATCAGAGACACCAAAAATCTGTCCAACTTCTCCGTGATTGCTATGAAATCCTTACGCCTGTTCGTCCATGTATATACGCCATTGTCTGTCAAACATTCAACAACTCCAGCATCCACCACGAAGCCTCTAAAGTCAATGGTGGCCTATGAAACACTTTGATTCCCTCCCCACTTTTTTGTCAGGTCCAGGATGGCGTTGAAGTCTCCTCCAATCATTAAGTGAACTCTCAAGAAGGGATGATTGAAGTTGAGTATCGATTGCCACAACACCGCCTTTTCCTCAGTTTTAGTTGGCCCATAAACATTTATGAGCATAAAAGAGAAATTTAGACCTAAATTAGAAATTTCTTCCGCCATCCAATTGGAGAAGGAACCCATCATTTCTACCGAAACCGTTGCTTCTTTCCAAAGAAATCCCAGACCAACAAAATTCCCAACAGATTCTTGGAAGTACCCACTCCAAGTCCAGATATATTTTAGAAATTTCGACCCTTCCTCCTCAGAAAGTTTGGTCTCTTGCAATAGAATGATGTTGTCTGTACTTTTTTGAAGATGACGCCTAACAAGGCGTCGTTTGTCAGGGGCCTTCAAGCCCCTGACATTCCAAGTTGTTATCTTCATTGTTTCCCAAGGGAGGGGGCTACCTCCCTTGGTACTTAAAAACTTAGTGATGCTAGGGAACCTTTTTGTTGCAGCGTCTTCTTCCCTTAATTGCTTGAAGGATTTTTGGCCTCTTGTGCTCCTAATTGAGCCAACTTTTCCCACACCCAAATTCTTTGCAGTTGATTGGGAGATGCACCTGTCTTTGATGACATCAAACACATATGTTGGATCCACATTAGAGTTTAAATCATCACCTGCCTCTAAATCAACTTCTTCATCCCCAACTTGATTTTGATCAAATCTCATCTCCTGAAGGGTGGCATTAGGCTATAGGTTCATCGTTAGCCCTGTGTCTTCTAGTTCTTTATGCGGGCTAGCTTGAGGCAACATCTCATCCTTTAAAGTAGTGGTTGAATTCAAGGCCATCTCTTCAGGGGCCCTATGTGAAGATTTATGTTCCAAAGGGGGAGTATCTTCCTTTGTTTTTTCTTTCTAGACCCACGTCCTACCTTTAATGCACTCCAAAGATGCATGCCCCCAAGCATTGCACTTAGGGAAGAAAAGATTTGTCTCTTCCACTTTGATTCCTTGAAGCCACCGATCCCCTCCCACCTTTAAGCAAATCTGATTTGGAATGGTATCTATAGCAGTGATTTTCAATCGCGCATACTTGTAAAGGTCGCCATGAACAATACTCATATCCAACTCTACAAGGGAGCCAAGAGTGCAGCCTATCTTCTCCAATCATTCCACCATCTAGTATTCCATCAGGAGGTTGTATAATCTAAGCCAAACCGAGTGGTCGTAAGGTCTTAATTTCATTGAGTTGAAATTCAGACACCAAGGCTACATGTATAAGGGTGTATCACCCATGATCCACATTTCTCCCTTCGTAATAGTCTTCCTTGCCTCTTCATTAGCAAAGACAACCAGAAAGAAACCTTTTGGAAAAAATCATAATAAAACCTCTTGCTTCCATTGCTCCTTGATCCAATTTTTGATCAATTCCCTAGTCAACATCTTACCAATAAAGCGACACAAAAATGTGTGTTCCCCCAAAATAGCCGCATCCGATTTCGTTTCTTCTGTGACATCAATTTTTGTTAGGGCAACCTCCGCATTTTGTTTAGAGATGTTCTCCCTCGTGATGATCTATTCTTCGTCTGGCCTTCCCGCAAACCTTTGTTTCCTTCCCAAGCGCGGATTAGTTGGCCCTCTCTAAGACTGACATTCCTTCCATTCTTTTTTCCTCCCTTTTTGTTTTAGCTTAGATACATCCAACAGTTTATGCAAACTCCAATCATCTTTCCTCTCCAAGCCGGGAAAAGCTTGTCTTCTTCGCGCTACCCCTTGTTTGTCCATTGAGACCTTTGATTCAGGGGCATCATGCCTCTTTCGTTTGGTCTCTCTAATGGCGATACCTTCCTGCCTGTAATACGGGTGGTATTTGTTCACCCAACGCCCTCCTTCATAAACGCATTGGGGCATTCCCTACAATCCATTTGATTCTTCCTCGATCGCCTCATCCCCCCAACGACGTTTGGATGCATCATTGCTCCGTGGAGACTTCCTATTCTTGTCCTGAATCACTCCAACCTTCCCTGACTCATCAAATTTCCCACCTACTCTAACCTGCGAATCTGCACCATTGTGCGCTATCCCACATTGAATTTTGCTTTTTGATGGATGCTATCGTAATATGGTGTAATTAATCATATCATATTTTTAGACCAAATCTATTTATTTGTAAAGGAGAATAACATTTCCTTTTAAATTTAGTGTAATTTAATATGTTTAGATATATGAATATAATTAATTTAGATTATTTAATGGTAATAGGGGTTGACAATTTAAATAATCAAAAGTTTTTTTAGAAAATTAATTAAGAGAATGAGTGTACTTAGTCTTATGATAGAAGTATAATTTAGATTTGAATCTAATATTTTTTAGGACTAGGACTAGGGAATCTTAGTTTGATATTTGTCTTGACTTAAAACATTCCCTTTTTTCTTTTTACATTTGAGTTTGACGGTTGGGATTGAGTATATAGATATGTCATACATGCTTGTGGACAATTTGACAATATGTAAAATTCTACTTGTGTACTCATCCAATGTGTCTCTATTCCTTCTTTCTATTTATATAAGGGGGTGGACATTATTTAAAAATACATCCATTGGGCTCTTGTTATGTCACAAGGGAGTGTATTATCCTAGGAAAAACCACAAAAAAGTGTATGTAAGATTGAAAACAAACGCTCTTCAAACATTTATATGCTCTTATGAATTCTTGTGCAAATATTGATTCTTTAAGTACATCGATTGAAGTAAATCTTCAAATAATATATAAGCATATCAAGGAGAATAAAGGATGAGTGAATGAATGATTAAATGTTTTTAAATACAAGGACATAGCAATAAATCACACAAAATTCTATTAATCTACTTTTGGAAGGAAAAAGTTTGATGAGAGTCAAATAAATTTGAATTTCAAATAATTTATCAATATATCTATGTATCAAAACACTTTTTTTTAAATGGATAGAAAATTAAATAAAAAATAAAATAGATATGCTAATTTCGTCATTACATTATTATATTTTTTTCATCTTAACCATTGTTGCAACAATCATCATTTATTTATTATCATGAAGACTTTCTTAAATGAATATATAAATTTGACCGATGTCATATGTTTTTTCATCTTAATCATTGCTTGCACTAATCTTTTGTTTATCATCATGAAGATTTTCTTAAATGCTTCAAAGGATGAGAAAATCTCTTCAAACTGACTCTGTTGAAAATCTTATCAGTTATAAAAACTTATCTCTTATCACTTCACAAATATAGTCTTAATAAAAGGTATATCTCTATATCAATAGGTTTCTCTGAAAAACTATTATCCTATCCATTACCCATAATAAAAATTTAATTAATCAAATCTTAAATCTTAAATTTTAAAATTGTTACGGTCTTAGTAAATATAGCCTACATTTGTATAACACATGCATGATATGCGAGCTATACAATACAGAATACAGTGAACTACACAAGATAGTGAACTTCAGAAGTGCTTTCATAATGTGCTGTACAAATAACAGTTGAGTTATCATGCCCACAGTTCCATAAGTTTAAACCAAGCTCAGGACTGTTGCTCTTTCCCTCATACGCAATGGAAATTGTCGGTCAAATCCTCAATCTCAATTACAGGCAAGTAAAAGAAAGCTTAAAAAACCAATACTCTCAAGCTAAAAGATAATATTTATTAACAATTCAAAAATCAATAGTCTCAACCTACTGGTCATAAAACACACCAGCAATTCTTTCTCATCGTACAGCCTTATATTTGTCTAACATGCATGATACTACACAGACCATAGTGAAGTCATCAGTTGATCAAAACCCACAAAAGCCAACATGATATAATCTGGCTACCAATATCAGTTTTAATATAATAAAATCAGTTTACAAAAATAGAAAACAAACCATAAAAGAATATTAAGGCAGCCAAGAACAAACCTGGTGCCCTTCTTACAACATAGGTTTTTTTAATAGATGACCAAGGAGGACTGTAGGCTAGGCCTGCCCAAAAAAAAAATATATTTACAGATGACCAGGTAGGCTGCAGGCTGGGCCTTCCAATGTCACTGCTAGGGTTAGAACTACAGATCTTGCTTGGAAATAGGAAGGCCCCTTTACCATCCCTCTACCACTGCTAGGGTTCAAACTACAGACCTGGCTTGGAAATAGCAAGGCCTCTTAATCTGTCCCTCTACCAACAGAAGATTTTTAGTAGAGTTTAAATATAATGGCAGATGAATTTATTTTTTCTCCTCTCTTGAAGAGAAGACCTCAAAATCGCTTTTCAAAATAAAGCTCATCTGAAGAACATCAAGAATGTATGACATAAATTTCACTGAAAGTGATTTCCTGTGAACATGTTGGCTACTTAAATACAGAGATCAGCCAAAAGTGATTGTCTATTGCATTTAAGTCCATAGATTATACAAGCAATATGTATTTTTCTATTGAAATTGAATAACCTAAATACAGAAATGGCTCGAGTGATTATCTATGGTCATGATCAATTCCCAGGGAAAGGCAAATAAATTGTAGGTTAAGCCCATAGATTGTTGAAATATTATGTATTTTTCTATTCAACGTCCTTTCTCGGTATTATGTTCCATTAAAAGAATTTTTACAGATAAAATAGTGGATTTCAGAAGAACGACACACACCTAGAAATATTGAAATTACAAGAGTTAGTATTGATAGCTAGAATGAAGCAGGGCTATACCCATGGGGATAGTATTGTTGCTACTCTAAAACCCAAATAACAGAAGTAATTTACAGAAGGAAAGGAAAAAAGACATATTTACAAATATTATTGTCAAAACAGAGGCGATTAACAGAAAGGGGAAAGAAACATATCTACAATTACAAATACTATTGTCAGCCATAGTTTACTTGATCTGTAGAGTTTGAAGAATATGTGATACTGTTGGACATCCTGCAGTGCTGTGGAGAGTACCACCAACACATTCAACTTGTTCACAGACATTTTTTTTTATTGTAAAAAGTCTCTATGAACAAGGTGAATGTGTTGAGCTTATTACAATCTACCAGCACTCCAAAGATGCACTACAATTTCATGTATTCTTCACCTCCAAATATCTTCCCTTTTACACACTGTGTCAAACTGAGGAATACTATTATAACAGGGCTCAGACAAATGTATTACCCAAAAAAAAAGTAAAAAGCTAACACTTTGTACCTTTCCACCTTGAAATGAAGCTTTGCTCTGATGTACTTTTATATGATGGGAGTTTGTTATGGCTAGAATACATATCAATAAATCACAAAAAATGTATTAATCTAATTTTGGAAGGAAAAGTTTGGTGAGAGTCCTAATTAAATTTGAATTTCAAATAATTTATGAATGTGTATGTATCGACACACTTTTTTTTTAAATGGACACAAAATTAAGGGAAAATAATATATGACATAAATTTTCACCATCATAGCTATATTTTTTCAATCTTTAACCATATTGTTTGCAAAATCATCTTTGTTTATTATCATGAAGATTTTTCAAATGAGTAATAAAATTTAACCATAATTACAATATGTTTTTTCATCTTAGCCACTATTTAAACCAATTTTTTGTTTATTATTACGAAAAATTTCTAAGTGTCTCAAGAGATCAAAAAAATCATACTCTAATGAAAATTTTATCAATTGCAAATATTTATCCCTATATGTAAACTATACAAATATATATCAATAATTTTTATAAATTTAATTGACACTATAAGAAAAATTATTATCCTACTTATTACACATAATACAAATTAAATTCATGAAATGTTAAATCTCAAATTTTAAAATAAACTCTTATGACCTTAATAAATAAAGCCTATATTTGTATAACACATGCAAGAAATGCAAGCTACACTCCACATAATTTAGTAAACTACACACAAAATACTGAACTTCAGAAGTACCCTCAATGTTTTGTAGATAACAGTTGACTTATCATGCCGATAACTCCATAAGATTTAAACAAGGCTCAGGAACTGTGTTGACCTTTCTTACACATGATGTAAATTGTGTTGGTGAAATCCTGGATCTCAATTATGGATAAAGGAAAAAAAAAATGCCAGCTCACTGAAAGATTACATTGATTAACATTTCAAAAGTTAAGTCTCAACTCAGAGGTCATAAAACACTAGTAAAATAAAGTTGTGGGATTTGGGTTGTATGGTGATTGTGATTTTTGATTCTGTCAAACAAGTTATTTTAAGATATATTTGGAGGGTTAGATGTATTGCTGTGTTTTCAAAGAATTTTCAAAAAACTGGTATTCTAATGCTTTACTCTGACAAAGTTTTTCAGTTTGTGTTCATGTTCAAGATTTATCAAAAGAAAATGTAACGACCATGGCTCAGCTTCAGCAAATTCAGGATTAGATTAATCAGCTTCAAACAACTCAAGTATTAGCCTCTTGTTTAGTTTGGTCATGGCTATATGTTATTACTAGTTTGTATTGTTTATATTCCTTCAGCTACTAGCTGGTAGCTGTCATTCTTTGTACTCTTGCTTTTTCCAATATAAAAAAAATAAAAAGAAGTCATTCTGATCCTACACCTTCAAATAAATAAGACTTTTATGATAAAATGGATGATGAACAAGCTGTACTACACAGACCATAGCGAACGAGCCCTAGAAGTAATCAGGTGATCAAAACCAGTATGATATAGCTTCCTCTTTTGTGTCTCACCATTCTAGAATTTGTTTGTTTGGAGATTTCAGATTAATGTCAAAGACTCAAACATAATTGGAGGGGGCAATCCTCTTGCTAGAGTTTTTTATTTTTTCAATACGATCGATCACTGAGGGAGAAAACTAAGAGTGTATGATAAATATACTAGATAATATCCATAAGAACACTTTGCAAAATGGGAGCTGAGCAACAGTGTTCTTTATCAGAAACTGGGCAAGAAAAGCAATCAGCTAGATAAAACTCTCATAAAAGAGGAAAAAAATTATATGAGGTTCTGTCAAGCTAATCTAGGCCAACTATTCAGACAAGCAATATAGATGATAAATGCAAGATAACGTTGGTATGGAATGTTTTTCTTTTGATATTATGAGGTAAAGGCAGGTTTTTGACAGTTCAGTGAAACTGGAAATAACAAAAGGCTGCATTACATCAGCAAACTAACAGCAGAAGTGTTAAATGCAATAAAAGTGGGGAGAACTACCTAAATACCAAAGCTGAATAGCCAATTGTATCAATTTGAATTCAAAACTCTCTAGAAACATTGAACCCCAACCACTACAATTTAAATATTATTTATTCGTAAAATATATAAATATTAAAACTAAAAAACTTACAACATAAAAGAATAGGTATTAAGCGGCCAAGAACAAAACTTTTGATAGATGACCCATTGGGCATTAAGCTGACACTGGGCCTGCCAGTGAGAGATAACCAAGTAGGCAACAGGCTGGGCGTTCCAATGTCACTGCTAGGGTACGAGCAACAAACCCCGCTTGGAAATAGAAAATGCCCTTTTATCGGTCCCTCTACCGCTACTTTCACCTCAACATTAGAAGATTATTAGACAGACTTTAATGGCAGATGATTTTCTTTTGTCTTAGAAAACTTTAAGATTACTTTTCAAAATGGAACAGATCTGAAGGAGATTAAGAAAATATAACACAAATTCACTGAAAGTGCTTTCCTGTACAAATGTTGGCTACTAAGCTAAATACAGAAATCAGCCAAAAGTAATTGTCTATGGCAAAGATATATCCACAGGGGAATGCATATAAATCATAGGTTAAGGCCATAGACTGCATAAAAAATATTTATTTTTCTATTGGAATTGCTTAATCCAAATACAGAAATACCCAAGTAATTGTCTATGGTCATGATCAAGCCATAGCAAAAGGCATATAAATCCTATAAATCAGGTTAAACACATAGCTTCTTTAAATATTATGTTCTGTTACAACAATTTATACAGATAAAATAGTGGACTTTACAGGCACCACACATACCTAGAATTATTGAAACCACAACAGTTAGGTATTGACAGACAGCTAAGAGTGAAGCAGGCCATACCTATGGGGACAGTATTGTTGCTATTTTAAACACCCAAATCAAAGAAGTAATTAACAAAAAAGAAACAAAGAAAAACATATCTACCATTACAAATACCATAGTCAGCCATAATTTCATTGTTCTGTAATGAGTTTGAAGAATATGTGATTCTGTTGGACATCCTGCAGTGCTGTGGAATGTAACACCAACATATTCAACTTGTCCATAGATACCCTTCGTTAATGAAGAAAATCTCTACGAACAAGGTGAATGTGTTGAGCATATTACAATCTAACAGTACTCCAAACATGCACTACAATATCATCTATTCTTCAACTCCAAATATCCTCCCACTGCCATCTATTCTTCAACAGTGCAAATATCCTCCCACTGCAAAGTAATGTTTTACTGGGTAAAATTTAGGAATGATATTTTAGAAGAGGGCTTATCAAATGGACTACCCAAAATAAAATAAAAAGCTTCCACTTTACCTGCAAATAAGCTTTTATGTGAGGTGATGTTCTTTTATAATCTGCTGGGGCTGATTATGGTCAGAATACTACGTGCTGGTTTACAGCCAGCACATGGTATAGAAGATCCCTTCCTAAGTTTTCTATATAAATATTATATAATCTTATCTTTGTGTTTTTTCTTATATAAAATATAACTTATTAGGTATTTTATCTGGCCCACATTTCTTATTCCACCCCCTATTGTGTGTCATATTATTTAATTAATTATGTCAGATGTTTTTTTATTTGGTAGACACTAAATTTAGAAATAGTCCAATCATTATCAGTTCCTGCCGGGGCAATTTTCTCTGCAAACTAACAATAATCAATTGAACTATTTTTTCATTGGCTCATTCAACATAAACAGTCTTATTCTCTATCCAAATTTATAAAGTTATAAAAAATATTTAATCGTCATCTTATAATATTTTACCTGCAAAAACCAAAAAGTACGCTTGTGGAATCCAGACGCTTCTTACAAGCATTCGTTGAAAACCCACGTCACTGGTTTGGCACATCAGATTGCTCATTCCATCCCTGATGATGAAGATGACAGTTACAGAATTCCTGATTTGCATTGGGCATCCAGGTCAAGTATCTGTGACCCATGCGAGGCAGAACCTATGCCTTCTACCTAGCTTACCCAGAATTTTGAATATGACGCCTAATTTTTTTGTGGTTGTGTTTTTCAGATAGAATGGCCAGGTTTCCACAATCTATCTCGTCTGCAGCGGATAGCTGTACTACAGTGAGCTTAAAAAGTGTCATAGGAGCTGTTAGAAGGAAAAAACCCCTGCATCACAGCCTCAACTCTTTTTAACAAGGACTTCCAGATCAGGAGCTCCAGTTCTCACGATTTCCTTATACTCCAGAGAAGATGGAGTGACAAGACCAGGGAAGAAGAAAGGAAACACCTTCCTTACCAACTACCAAGTAAATAAAGTTCTTTCACTTGTTTTCAATATTCTCTTGATTGCAACTAGATCCCAGGCTTAATTTCGGTATGGGGACTATGTTTAACAAGTGGTCTGTTTTTCTATTTTTCCCTTAACAGTATAGGCAACCCAAGAACAACAATATATATGCTTGGGGAAGGCAAACAAAATCCACACAAGGTTAACCCTTGCAATGCAGGCCATGCAGGAAATTTGGTGTCTACAATGTCAGTTGACTACTCTTCTTTTCCATGGCCTCCTTTGATGAATCTCAGTCAAGATCTTGTATGTTGGCTACTCTATACATTATTATTCCTGAGTAAACATCAGTTAGGGTTTTAACTTTTTAACTTTATTTGTAACTCTTACGGACCTTCAATCTTTATCCTGCTGCAAGGAGTGTTATAGTCCTGGAAACTATCATTTTGGGCAAAATGAGTCCCCTAGTTGACCTTATGTATTCAGCTCAGGGAGTCGATGATCAGGCTGCTTTAGGTTATGGCATTCAGGAGGGTCGAACGTTTAACTATTCGAAGTATAACTATTGGCTGTCTGTCTCTAATTCATGAATTCCTACATTCTTCAATGGGCATCAAGCAACATCCCCATTTCTCTCATGGCAAAGCAATTTCAAGGAATTCCCTTAACAGGACAACATTCTTTCATGCCTATTCTTGGAGCCTGTTCCAGCAACTCAATCCCAGGGTAATTTGATCCTCTTTGATGTTAACTTTGCAGATCCAGGGATGAACTATCTGACCCCTCTATATGTCTTGACTTGAGTTTGCTAATTTCACATATATTGAGTTTTTATTGTTAAGTAACTTGGGCTTTTTCCCCCTGTTTTGAAGGTGTGCTCCTAGTGTTCCTGAAAAGCCAGCAGGCGCACAACTGACAAAATTCTGAGCTGGGTCAC
This sequence comes from Sequoia sempervirens, assembly GCA_007258455.2. Classification (NCBI taxonomy): domain Eukaryota; kingdom Viridiplantae; phylum Streptophyta; class Pinopsida; order Cupressales; family Cupressaceae; genus Sequoia; species Sequoia sempervirens. The sequence continues at coordinate 85,515 of VDFB02167124.1, forward strand.
TGTATGTGTATGATGATGTTCCTGCAAGTAAGGTAGGTTTGGTTTTTGAAATATGTATTTTGCATTCAGCACATTGTAAAGTGAATCTCAAATGATATTAAACATCGCTGATTATAACACTGAAAGATTGTTTCAAAGGGCAGACGAGCTTGAAAGGATAGAGGGTTAGCAGTGTGTCACAGTACATTTGTTTTTCCTATCTTGTAGGTGTTCTGTTACGAGATCATGTACCAAAAAATGATATCATGTAATTAGATGAGTTGGACATTGACATTATTTAATTTGCATATTCTGTCATATGTTTGTTTTCATTTTGACAAATAGAAGTTCCCATACTTACAACATGTGGGCAAATGTGGATGTTGCTTGCTGGTTCAAACAATATGTTTCTGGGTGGCAATGGAAGTTAGTCTTCTGGAGAGACAGCCTCAAAGCACAACAAATTCAGTGTCACTGTCGGGCATGTTAAGCAAGCCACTTATGTGGGCCCAAGTCCATTAATGCATCACCTCCAATAAATCCACAACTTAATTTCCAAGTAACGAGCCAGTATTGAAAGTCAAACTCGCCAATCTATTGCAATTAGAAATCAAACTGATGTTACTTCTAACAATCAGCCTAAAACTCCAAAGTTGAATGCAATAGATTGGCGAAATATGATTCACATGTAAATTGTACTCCTCATTTTTGGAGAAAAATGATTCTCATTTAAATTGTACGCTGTCTTTAGCAGCTATTCTTTCAGCTGTTTTGGTTGATATATGTTCTGGTGTTTTTTGTTTGACATTCTCTTTCAGTCATTTGGGTTGGAATGTGCCTCTTTCAAGCACATTTGTACTCTTGTAAATACTTTTTCTATTATTAATATAATGTATTTTCTTAATAAAAAAACTCCAAAGTTGAATGCTTCAAGGTCAACACTAATATCGATTTATGTCAATGGTAAGAAATTACTACTAATAGTTTGGGGCTTCTTGTGTCATGTACACACGTCTCATTTACCCCCCTCTTTTGTTTTCGTTTAAAGTAAGTTTGTTTCTCTAGTTTATCTTTTTCCACCCCTTCTTTTATAATTATTAAATTGTTTAAAAAAAAACTATTTTCTACTTTTTAGTCATTAAGGAAAGGAATTTTGAGTTTTAAATAACTTAGGATTCATGTGCTTCATATTTCGTTCATTTGCAAAAAAGATTTAAGTCAAATGTTTTAATAAAATTTATATATTTTAAAAATTTAGTAGAATTTTTAATCACTTTTGGACTTTTGTTAGATTCTTATGTCCTGACCATTTCCACAAAGTTCTCATTGGGATGGTTTAATATTGGGAATGTTTGAAAAGTGGTTTTGTAGAGTTTCAATACAAAGTTGAGCATTTAATATGCCATTCAATATATCCATTGATGTCTTGTTTACTTCCACATACATCTTAACTAGCTATCGCACCTTGGTGTGCAATGGGTACGCCGAAGAGGTGTGGAATTTTGATTAGGAAAGAATTTGGTATAACTTTTTGTTGCATAATTTTTTGTAGTACATGAGGTCAATTGGTAGGTCATATAACAAATGATGTTGTTTGTGCAAAAAAGGTCTCAATCAAGAAGTGATAGCTTCAAATCAACTATGCATCCACATAAAAGGATCCAAATATGACCAAAACAAAACCTCTTAATCAAGAAGATAATCAAACTCCATTACCAATAGGCTCATGTTATGTTTGCAATAGAGAAAGAGGGAGAGATATAGATAAAAAGAGGGATAGGTAGAGGAGGGAAGAGCTAGAGAGAGAGAGGTAAGGAGATATAGATAAGGAATATAGATAGAGAGGAAGATATAGATAGAGACAAAGATGGAGAAGGAAATGGATATGGATAGGAGAGGGGGAGATAAAGAGAGAGCAGATAGATATACGGGTAGAGAGATGGAGAGATAATGAGATAGAGATAGTGGGAGAGATGGAAGCAGAAATATGGAGATATATAGATAGAGAGGCAAAGAGATATTGATATAGAGGTCTAGGCAGAGGGAGAGGGAGGTAGAGAGATAGGGAGAGGGACAAATGGATAGAAAGAGGTAGACATGTCTAGAGATAGAGGGGGAGAGAGAAAAATAGAGGTAGAGATGAAGATAGAGGGAGAGAGGAAGAGGGAGAGAATTAGATAGAGCGAGGTAGAGGGACAGATAAAGATAGAGAGAGATAGGGAGATAAAGAGGGAGAGGAAGAGATAGAGAGATATAGAGGAAGAGGAAGAGGGAGAGGGAGAGGGAGAGGGAGAGGTAGAGAGAGATATAAATAACGAGATAGAGTTATAGAGAGATAGAGATATAAGGCGATATAGAGGGGGAGAGGGGGAGAGAGATAGAGAGACAAATAGATCTAGACATACAAAAAGAGAGAAGTAGAGATAAACAAATACAAATGGAGAGAGGGAGAGATAGAGAGAGAGAAATAGAAATATATATTACTAAGTGGTGTTTCTATTATAATTGATGAGTATTATTATAATCATTCTTCTTTCCCTCAAGCAAGGACCATCAAGAAAAAATCAATGAAATATTTGGTTTCCCAATTCAAGGGTTCATGGGTTTCATGCATAGACATATCTATCAATATACTTGTTAGTGAATGAATTGGCCCCTTTAATAAATATGGTGATAACAATGACTCTCATGTCTAATAAGCACTAGCACCTATTGGCTAACAGCTCTGGAAAGACCACAATTGTATTTGTGGATTTCCTCTGAATTGAGAGGTACAACTCCCTCATATAAATTAAATGAGAGATAAGTAGCTTTTAACCAGAAAGAAATAAGACAACTAACATTAATACATAAAAATGTAATTAATGCAAAAAGAAAACCCTAATAATCACCAGAACAGGTCACAGACTATACTCAACTAATGACAAAATCTAGTCTAAGCATGAATTAGAGATTTCATAATTGCAATAAAGGAAATAAATGTCATAGAATAAATCTTACACAAAAAATGTATCCTATATTGTACGTGACTCACAAGTCAGTACAATCAACATACATCCCACTAACAACACACAGATTGGAAGCTATTGCAATTAGAAAAAGACTAACTAAAAAAATCCTAAGTGTTCCTTCCTTCACTACAACACCGTGTAATTCGAGAGATCGGAGGTCCTTGCCAAATAGCCTTTCTGTCTAGATATAGGAATCAAATT
>VDFB02167125.1:0-10746 GCA_007258455.2 Sequoia sempervirens
AAGGTCCAGTTCATGGACAGGACAGGAATCTGATACAACCTCCTCGTCAGGGGCAGAACCGAAGCTTCCAACAGCCCCTTCGTCAAGGGTCTCTTCCTGGACAGGATAGAAGCTCACAATCAGCCCTTCAGCAAGGGCCAATGCAAGGGCAAGAGAGATCCTTGCAACAGCCCCTTCAAAATGAAAGAGATGTGCAGCAGATATCTATGCAAGCACAAGTTCAAGGGCATGAAAGGTTTCAGCCACCACGTCAAGGGCAACTGCAAGGAGCACAAGTACCTTATTCGGGCCAGCCACAAGGTGCTGATAGAAATTTCCAGCAATTGCCGTATCAAGGGCAGGCCCACAGCATTCCTGATCAATTTCATCATTCATCTTCAAAGCAGAGTGGTATACCTTCTATGTCTCTTCTTCCTCAAAATCAACCGAGTAATATGTCATCTTTTGCAAAGGGACATGGTCAGGTACAGGCTCCGCCTAAAAATTTTGACATGCCATCACCTTCTCATTTGCATCATCAACAAATGGCCCCTCCTAGGTCTTCACAAGGAGAGTCAATGTTTGGTTTGCCATTGAGCTTATCCTCAAGTATGTCTCATCATCTAAGCTCTTTTGAAGGTCCAAGAGGTTTTATGGACAGGAGCTTGCAATATGGTCAAACATTACAGCAGTCACCTCTTTCAAAACCAATGGACCATATGGACATTTTGGGAAATAGGAGGACTGATGTCTTTGAAAATAAGCAGAATGATCCGCAACAGTTAGCAGGATCTCGGTTTTCAATGACACAGCCCTCAGGTCAGCAGCCGAATATGATGAAACCAAATGGAGCAACTAACAAGGGGCATATAGAGGGAATGCAGGCTCCTGCATTTCCTCCAATTATGGGAGAAGAAGGTAGCTTTAGGTCTATGCAGCATGAGTCCAGCAGACAGTTTCCTGACAGGAAAGAGTTTCAAGATAATTCCAGAAAATACAAGCCTGGACAATTCGATTCGCAGATTCCATCAAATCCAGATGAAATGTTTCCTCTAATGCGTCATCAGAAGGGTCAACCAGCACCCACATCAAAGTTTGATCAAATTACTCCTACATCAAGGCCTCTTGAAGGTGGGCCCCATGGTTTCTTACCTGATACTATTTCAAAATATCCGTTTACTTCAGCTGGAAGTCCATCTGGAGGCCCATCAAGATTGTTTCCTCCATATCAATCAATTGGTTCATTCCCAACAAGTAGTGGTGGTCAATCAATGTTTAACTCTGATAGTGGAGATGGACCAAGACTTCCTGGAATACATGAGGAAATGATGGGTAGAAGACCTGAGTCAGGTGGAATGAGGCCTGATTTCATGGGACCCAGGTCTGAGTTTGGCCGTAGTCGACTTGATCCCCTTGCTCCACCAAGGAGTCCTGGGAAGGATTACATGGGCATACCTTCTGGCAGGCCAAATATAGGTCCATCTGGTGGATTTGGACCTGTTGGAGGGCCTTCTCATCTTTCACGTCCAATAGAGGATGTGAATAGAGACCCTCTTGGTTTTGATGAGCAAAGAAATAAATCATTTGGTTTTCATTCTGGAAACATGCATAATGCATTTCAGTCCGGACAACTTCCACCGGGTGTTGGAAATAGGTTCCCTCCATTTCACTCTGGTGCAGCACCAGGTGCTCCTGGACCATTACCCAATCCTATGATGATGGGTGAGCCGATTGCTAATTTTGGTGGTACCATTCCTATGCAGGGCTTTCCTGGTGAAAGTGGATTTTTTAAGAAGGTAGGTCTGGATAAAATATGCTTTGATGCATCATATGCTGAACTTTATAGGTTGGTTAATCATTTTCCTTGTCTAATAACTACCTTTTTTGATTTTTGTAAGCAGCAAGGTCAGATGCCAAATGATGTTGAGCCTTTGGATCTAGGAAGGAAGAGAAAACCAGGCAGCACAGGATGGTGTCGAATTTGTCAAATTGATTGCTATACTGTAGAAGGACTGGAGCAACATACTCAAACAAGGGAGCATCAGAAGACAGCCATGGATATGGTTTTGAGTATAAAGCAAGATAGTGCTAAAAGGCAAAAGCTGTGAGTGCAATTATGCCCTTTTTTGGTGATATGCATTATGAATGTTTAATAGTGATATCTTTTCATGGAAATTTATTATTTAACACTGATATGCATCATGGGTATTTTCAACATTGTTTATTATAAAAATATTCTTTTTATCGTACTGCTAATTTTGATCATTTGCATGTTATATATTACTGTCCAGTATAGTGAGATATCAATCTTGATTTTCTTTATACATTTAGAACTTTTAGAGAAGGAACATGAGTTCTGTATTTGCTTTGAATATTTAGTAGAAGTAAGAACTGCATGTATTTAAGGCATGCAATGCAACTATCATCAAACTGAATACACAATTTATAAACAGTCAACTTTCTTGCACGGTAAAAGAAAAAATGGGTTAAGGCTGCTTTTCTTTATACATTTAGAACTTTTAGAGGAACATGAGTTCTGTATTTGCTTTGAATATTTAGTAGAAGTAAGAACTGCATGTATTTAAGGCATGCAATGCGACTATCATCAAACTGAATACACAATTTATTAACAGTCAACTTTCTTGCACAGTAAAAGAAAAAATGGGTTAAGGCTGCAAGTTCAGATCAATGTGAACTTTCAGATGTTTAATGTTTGTTAGTATGTACAGGGTGGGCACATTGCTTGTGAGATTCTTGGTTTGCCAAAACATTTAGATTAGCTTTTTCAAATCCATTGATATTATTTAAATTTTTTTGTGAGTGTATAGTTTTGTGGTTTGCAATCTTGTTTTGTAAATTAATAAAGTTCTAGTCTTTATGTAGAGATTCAGTTCTTACTGAATGGCAACAAGCATTAACTAATACAGTTTTACTCTAGATAAATAGTGTGGGTTTATGTCATTTGAACCTCTGTTTTTTTGAATGAGATTTTTATTCACACTATTTGTGTGGCATATGTAGCTCCACGGAGGATCCGGCAACTCAGGAAAATGGAAATAAACCAAAAAAGGCCAGTTTTGAGAGTCGTGGAAGTAGGCGCTGATGCTGTAGTGAATCGCTGTCTTGATTATAAGTGGCTATTCATTCCTATGACAGTTGCAACTCCGTAAGTGCGTAATTCTTTACCTTCACAGGGCTGATGCTTGTCCATCTGCAAGAGATCCTTTGAACTAAAGTTGCTGTTTCAAGTTGCTTTGAGGATATGAGCATTGTGAGTTCTTTAGCCCGTGCAAAAAAAGACTTTTGATTATGCAGTAGGCTTTCTTTCTTATGCTTTTCTAAGACCGTAACTATTGTGGTAGATAAATATGGAATGAGTCTTAATTATGGTAGACTTCACTCAAGTTAATTCTATTACTTGTTTTGTTGGCTACTGGTCAATGGATGACATTATATTTTACTCTTTTGTTATCCCTATAACTTTTTCATTGTAATGCGTATTAGAGCTTTGAGGAGACATCCTCCCCTGTGAATGTGCAGATTTTGGATAGAATTTGGCAAAATTTAAGTGAATTTTTTAGCTATTTTTCCATAATTTTGACCCATTTAGTAAGCTCATTATTGTGAAAGTTGCAGCTATATTTTATGCATGTAAATTTTTGTAGCAAAAGCAAATTTTGCTTGTGATTTAGGTTCTCCAGAGCATAGAAATAGTCATTTTTAGCTTTTTGCATGTATGCTGATAAACTTTTTTATTTTTAATGTTATTTTATTATGATATTCTTTGAATTGAATTTATCTTTTATTGGAAAGTACTGACTCATTTTTCTCTTTAAGTCATGGAGATTCTGAGAACCGTGGGCATAATTTGGTAGTGGAGTGAGTTAATAATTTTATTTGATTCTGAATCCATTGAGATTAAAGGACAGCTGTTGCTATAATAACTTAGAGAAGTATTAGAAAATTAATTCCACTTTTCACTTTTATGTGATCGCTAATAATGAGAATAGAGTTTTCTTGAGTTGGCTTAGAGCAAGTGTTGATGGCTTGATGCTTCTTTAGTTTCACATTTGTGTGAAAATGTTGCTTGAAAATCAAGGAAGAAGGATAGTCAGTATGGATAAGATCACAGTTCAAGTATTGAATGGTAATCATATAGTTATCTCTTCATAGGAAAGGATTATAGAAGAGGCTTCTAAGAGCTTTTGGTAAGGAGAGCTTATTGGCAAGGACTCTGGTTGCACACAATTTGAATTATTAGGTCAATTTTAAAGGCTTGTGCAAATAACATGTAATTGTTGAGGGTTTGATGGAGACAAGGTATTGGAAAAGTGATATTTAATAGGAGTCACTGAATTTGTTTTTCTTCTATATTTCAGTTTTCCATTTATACTGATGATGGCATTTGAAAAGTATTTTATGGTAACATTTTCAAGGACATTACTTTTAATATTATTCATGTACTGTTTGGGATGTTGCTGCTGGGATTGCTGTGCACTAATTGCAAGGAGTAGTTCTTGATGACTTTGAAATGCTCTTCAGCTACTGATACAAGTGCTTGGTGTCCCAGACTCCCAACTATCAGTTGAATGTATATAGTGTCGATGTGACATTGAGCAGGGGTTTTCTGTAGTCGAATTATGTTCTTCACAAAATTTGGTGGTAGCCGCCATGCCTTAAAAATGTACATGCTATTAAATTGTACAGTACATGTTAGAAGCATTGTTGTACATTATCATCCACAAGGACTCCAAGCTGAATTGATAATGTAGTTGCACATGGTCCATTGATCATTCAATAGCATGTGTGTTTGACATTAATAAAAATTGTACAAGTAGTACTGAAGAGGACTTTGAAGAAATTTAGAATAATATTGCCAAAATTTAATTTATCAGCATGAAAAGGATGTGTAATTTAGGTGTTAGAAGTTAGATTGCCTGGTATGAGAGGTGTGTGTGAGGTTTGTGTATCTGCTGCATTTGAAGCCAGGTCTTGGTTAAGCATCTTTGTGAGGTAAGGGTCAGAAATGTCTATTAAGTTTGGTTGGCAATGGTAGCAGGCAGTGTGGTGAAAGTGCCACTTTGACCTCTTAGCTTTGCTTGGTTTTTATATTCATCAATTTATTTATTTTTTCTAAGGTGTGGCATTGAGATTGGGGTCTGCATTTGTGTGGATTATGTTTGAACTTGACTCACACTTCTGGACATACATAAAAAATCAAATTACAGATTGGTCATTGAGGTGTTTTTTAATTCATATTTATTTTTTATTTTTTAATGATTCTTTTTACTTTTGAATTTTGTGCTCTCTTTTTAAAACTTTGGTGAGTTCTTTAATATATTTTCTTCCTATGGTTCTCTTCTCTCATTAAATCTCCAGTCAATCAGACATGGATTAATGATGAATCTCATGCTTCTTGCTGCTCTGAGACCACTGTTAGAAAAGTAGAGAAGTTACATTAATATCTGTCAGTGACTAACAAAAATGCTGACATCCAATGAAAGCAATAGAAAAGCAGGCAAAGTGAAACTTGGAGATCAGCACTCTGACCCCTGATACCCGTCTTCCATATGGGAAATATGTCTATCTCTGAGATTAATATCAGGTCATTTCTAAATGGTATGAGACTTTGCATGATGATTCCTAGCACCTCTCTACGTCTCATAGAAGCATCTTTAGAAAATTGGAAACTTCCTATACAAGTCTTTTAAGATATATTACATAAATTATGTTGATTATTTCCTCAAGTGCTGACAACTGGTTGACAAGAGCTTACAGAACAAAAGATGGATGCTAATAGGCCTACAATTATCTAAATTTTTATGGAAATTTACAGATTATTTTGTAGCAGAAAATTTTCTTGTCAAGGCCCAAAGAGGTACCAGCAAGAAGATAAAACAATAAGAAGACCTAAGATATCTATGTGTTCAGATGTTTTATCAATTGTTTGAAATGGAATAGTCAATAGAGAATCTAGGCAGCAGCTTGTGGTAATATACTATATGCTATATATGTAACACTAATACTATTTTATATTTTGCCACCTCCGGCCATGCCATGTTTTCTTAATAATGGCATCCCTTTCTTCTGTACATGAGAAGAATAAAAGTTCAAACATAAATAGCCAAATCTTAGCCATAATAATATAATTATATGAGTTGAATCCTAAATGGCCAAATGAAGAGAGGATCCCCCAAAGAAAATAAATTGAAGACCGAAGCTTAAAACATAAAGACCTTATAGAGAGAGTTGATGAAATTCAGTCGTTGGAATTTCCTATGTTCCATGGAGCCTCAAGAGGGGGGGATGAGGGGATCAAGAGCCTAAATTTGGGGACAACACCAGGTGGAGGTTTGGAGGTGGAGCCCCTAGTAGGGTTGAGGGGCAGCACCAATTCTTCAAAACCATACAAACATTCGTGGTGCACGACATTTTCACAATTCAATCACTTTTTTTTCAGCAACACCAAGTCCTTACTATTTCTAAAAATTGAGAGTGACTATTTATACGTTTTATATAACTGCTTAGGGTGATGGGGCATTCCCCCAAGTCTCCAATTCTTTGAAATGGCCCCGTCTCAAAAAATGCTTGGCTTTTGTTGTGGGGGGGGGAGGACGCGTTCCCATCGAACAGATGGCCAGGGGACATCCAAATATTTCCCAACTGTGGGTATGGCTATTGCCCAGCACATGAGACACTTAATTTTTATAAATAAGTTTGGCATTTTTACATTACTAGTTTTGTACTATGTATATCATTCTGTTTTATTGGCAGTTTCCTTTATTTCTTTGATAGTCTTATACTGCTGATATATTTTCAGGTGGTGTACATAGTATTAATTATTAAAATGTATGCTATGTTTAATATCTTTACAGAACCTCTTAAAATAGCTTCCTATTAGAAAGCATTAGGCAGTTGTCTCTAGAAACTCAGTAAAAATCATGCAGCACTGCAAACATAACTTCTGAAATTTGATATTGTGTTTTGTTTTATCAACTTTCCAAACTGCCAACTGATCCTAGTAGGGGACTGATGGAGAAGAGTAGACATAATTTTTTAATATCCAAGGGCTGGTTCCCATCGATATTTGACCTTTATTTCCATTTACATAAGGACATTAAGTACTTTATCTTCACAGCCTTTATTACCACTGCAGTGGAGGACTCTTGATTTCTGGTCACATCAGGGAGCAATCATACCAGCATAGACACACGCTGGAAAGCATACAGGACAAATGTGGGGTTTTATGCATTGTAAACTGTATCATAATGATAAAGCCTTCTCAGATCTAAGGGGACAAGTTTTACGAGTTCTTCTTAAACAAATCTGGGAACAAGGAGTAGGAATTGTAGAAGAAAGAATGCAGATAAACGAAAACAAAAAACAGATAAAGAATCAAACATGCACACAGATAAAAACAGAGACACCAATTTAATGTGGTTCACCTTAAAGGCTACGTCCACAAAGAAGCAGGGGAAATTCCTGTTTATTAAATTCTGTTCTTACAGTCATGCTTATGCTACAGCATACCTCTTCATCAAGAGAGATACGGCAAAAAGAACTGTTGGGGTTCACCAACCCAACAATCTCCCACTTGAAGCCCAACGAGTGCTGCAACATACCAGACATTCCCCTGCTTGGTTCTTACTGTCACTTCTTCAGAATGCCGAGAGAAGCTCTACAAAATTCGAACTTCTCCCTTGGTACTACCTTTGTCAATGCATCCGCTGGATTAACTTTTGAGTCAATTTTCTCCACCTGCAGCGTACCCTCATCAAGAACACATCGAATGAAATGATACCTTAGTTCTATATGCTTCGTTCTATTATGAAAAGCAGAGTTTTTCGCCAAGTGAATAGCACTGTTGCTATCACAAAACAAGGTGAAAACAGATTGCTGACACCACAAGTCACCCAACAGTTTGATGTTAATAATGGCTTGGTTGGAAATCAGGCTCAACAGTTTATGGCTACAACTAAAAGTCATCACATTTGACTAACTCATAACAATAGCATTTTGCCAAATCTAATTAGGACTGCAAGGTACATAACAGAGCAAAAAACTTTCTAAGGGCTCACAAAATTTAATTACCCAGACATTCAGGGTTATTGAAAGTATCTATGTTACCGGGTTAAGCCCTAAAGCCAGCGAGGTCTGCGATTCGGGTTAGGTCCGGTTTGAGAAGTGGTCGGTTGGTCAGACATCGCCCTGGGTTGATTTTGACTGTGGGATCAGGGTTTGAAAACCTGACTGTGGGTTCGAAAAGTGTGAAAATTTCTGTGTGTGGAAGTCAAACGTAAGCCAATTTTGCAATTCTCAGTTCTTGCATACTCGATCTTATGGACTTATTCCTTCCTAGCACATATTATGAATATTTCTCATTTGGTGCAGAAGATAAATTCCTCATTTTTGAACCATTGATAGCAAAGAGATTCACAATAAGACTTTACTAATTTATAATTATATGACACTGTTAAGTGAATTGAACTTGTCTTTTGCTCAATAAATGAAAGGAAAAACTACTTATGACATTAGTAAATTCAATTTTTATGCATGCTATTAAAAATCCTTTTACAAATTTTTGTATGTTTCGTTGTTTGGAAAATTTGCCAAGTCTGAGTTTTTAAAACATTTTAGGTCCGTCAGATTTTGAACTATGATCTATATTCCTCTTCTCCTAGGTTTTTCACCTTATATAGGCACATGATATTTGAGCCCTTGAATGTAAATGAGGACAATTACCTGGTAGACACATCAATGGTTATAGTTACAAGGGAGATGTAGGTTTGAGATAACGCATTGAAACAAATTCCTTGCACTTCTTAAAATGAACATTTTCCAGGAAACTTTTCATGATATGTTGGGGAAGAACTTGAAATGGGTAAAATTTACTTGTGTTGACAGGACATTATAACAAAATCAGCTGCAAGCTTTGATTTTATAATGTCCTTGATAAGAAGTCTCTCTGCAAATTCTTCAGTTGGCAGAAGAAATCATTGTGCCAAAACCCCCACAGCCTCACACTCAATGAAAAAAGGGATCTCAAACTGCTAACGAGGAACAACTCATTCACTTCTAGTTCTGGGCATGAATGTTCAATGCATCCATCTTCACCATGCTGGGCAATCAGCGGACTGCTCATTTCTGTGGCCTTTTTATGATCTTTAGCATTGGAACACTACTCCATACTTCTCTTGTCTAGACTATAAAGTATAAAGGATTGAAAATTCTTAATTTGATGCAATGATAGTCCTGAGTTGAGAATTTATAGAACCATGCCTATTTTGAAACTTCACATCTAATACTGCATCAACAAGAACTTACGAATTCTGTTCCAAACTTCCAAGGCAAGGACACACAAAAAATCTCTCAGATTCTTCTACTATCTGCAAGAAAAAGGTTTTGGCTCTTTCACAATGTAAATACTAAATAATTATGTAACACTGTTTTCTTGTTTGCCTTCAACACAGAAAAATGTTCACACTTTTCAGACTGATCAATGATCAATAATGGCTGATTGTAAAGCGGTACTTTTATCGACGACATTAATTTATAATTTTTGCATATCATGACATTGAAATTATCACTTCATATTTTAATATTTGACTATGAAAGTGGTGGTGTATTTTTGCTATATTGTTGTAATACATGGTGGGCATTTGCGGGGCACGGGAAGTAGCCATTTCCGGTTTTGCCTTTCTGTTGCATTACCGAACCCAAAATGGAACCAACCCAAAAAATTCGAACCGGCGAACCGGTTCACCGAACCAACCAAAACCAAACCCGGTAACTTAAGGAAAGTATCATAAAGTTAAGCTACATTCCATTTGGCAGTTTATCCAGTTACATATTTAGCGATAATCAACTGAGTTTGAAATTTGTCTGAGGAATGAAGTGGAAACTGTAAAAATGTTGGGATTTTCTCCAAGCATTTCAGTTTCAAAACCAAAAAGTGAAAAGCATTCAAATGGGTTACATAATCAGTTTGCATAATTTCGAAGGGAAAGGTTGTGCAATGTGTATATAATTTTAAATTGTAACAGAAACAATGTTTGAACATTTGAATTTTTTTCTATATTTAAATTTTTTTCCCTCTTTTTTAATAGATGTTCCTCTGCCATCACCAAAGGCTAAAACATGGCCTCCCAAGAAATCCATCCCAGAAATGTGTACCCATCACCTGCTGCCCCCCTCCCAGAAACTTGGTGGAAAATAGCTATAAAATATACATTTTTGAGAACTACCATTTTAAATTCCCAAGAAACTGCCTGAAAGGAAATATAACAAAATCATTTTTGTTCCTAATGGCTTGTTTCTTATATTTGTCAAAGCCTACTATAAATTTTGTATATCTGGCTAATTAAAATAGAAACTCAGTAAACCTGGTGAGAGAATATTCTAATTTGAAAATGCACGCAATCATCCAGCATTTTGAACAGCCCATATAAAATGTGATAAGTAACATCTTAGTTTGACCCTATGTTACCAAAAGGGTGTATAGACAAATGCAAAGAACATAAATGTAGTTTTGGAATGCTCCTGCTTGGTTAACACTGTTTTCATACAATTGGAATACTCATAATGCCTTGTGTATTCGGGTAAGGATAAAAGCTTCTGGACAGATATTCGTAAACTAAAATGTGCACCAAAATTACTTTCTTATTTAATGAAAGTCAACAGATGTAACATTCGAAAAATACCTTAAGTGCCTTCACTCTTGTCATTTAAGATGGGCTAGAAGTCTATGGTATATCCAAAATTAAAAAA
>VDFB02167126.1:0-22806 GCA_007258455.2 Sequoia sempervirens
TATTTAATGCATTAAGTCAGTCCCAGTCTATAGTGGATATTGGAGCATTTAGAAATTAATTTTAAATGTTATCAATGGATACACGATTTTTCTAGCATAAACATCTTGAGAGTGCAAAGCTTGAAAAATATGGTACAAGTGTGTTACAATCAAGAAAGATCTAAACCTGGGAATAATATTCTGATGGGTGGCGAATGTGTTTAGATGTTCTTACAGTCTCAAAAACAGTTTCAAGGCAGACAACCCCACCCGTGTCACAGATTTCCTGGAGACATTTTCAGGCTTTTTGGGGAACAGTTCCATTTTCTGGAGAAGTTACTGGCAAAGCTTCTGCCAAATTCAATTACTATTTTCAAGAAACTGTTTCCTGTAGTTTCATGCCTTTTCCATTTCTAGCAACCCCAACCTTCTGTATTTCCAAATTCACATTTCATGTAAATAGTACAAAATAGTGATTTAGTGATAAAAATCTTATTTTGATCCATATTTACAGCTACCTCCATAGGCGAGGGCCTGTAACATGGCCATGTTTGCAAACTTTCTATTGCTTCTAAAATTGCATATTTTGTAGAGTTCTATAAGAAATTATTCATCTTGAAACGAAACAAACAGATCTTATATATCTCTAAAATCAAGAACCGCTAAATAGCAAACCATGACATTATTCAACAATTCTGCAGAACCAGTAGATTAATAGTTATCTAAGCTTCTCTGTTCAGGTACACCTGTCTTGGGTTACCCTAAGCTTTGGTATCGATATACAGTAAATTTAATCCTAGAACTTGTTCATCATACCTAGATACATTCTTCAGTCTCATTGAGCTTTCTGTTCACTTGTCAACATTAACAAAACTAATTAATTTATTTCCTTCTATACAGAGAAATGTAATTTAGTCAAATAAAGCATTAGAACATTCACCTTAAAATACCGAAAGAAAGGTGTTCTCACAAGATCCTGCAGCAGGGGATGCAGAACCTGGTTGTTTATAGTGTCAACAGTCTTGTAGTCACAACAACAATCCTCCACAATTCCAGAGAGTTTGTGTGCACTCTGCACATAAAAACATTAAAAACCCCTGAATTTAGGGAAACAAATACTTCTAATCTCATATCCTAGAAAAGTGAAAATAAAAATAAAAGACCCTTGTTTCCCACAATCTAAAGTCGTTAGTCCAAGGAGTTGTGGTGTAATGGTATGGGAACGCTTGTAGAAGCATGAGGTAGCTCTGCATCTCTCTCCTTGAAATAAAACTGCCCTTGACTACAGCTGGCATGCAGTGAGGATGTGGTGTAATGGATCTGGGTAGATTTGAAAGTGTGATTCTTGTTTAGGAATCTTAATAATGTGACGAACTTAGGTTGTGATCTACGGAGGATGCAATCCATTCAATTGAATTTGTGATGTAATAATTAAGGGATATATTCAAGTGAGATTGTGAAGTTACAATTCTGGGATAACTTCACAATGCACATGATCACTGTTTATAGAGGAGGTAACATGCTCAAATTCTAAGGGGGTAGAATTGTCCATCTCTTGGACAATATGAAAGGTAACGGTAAAAGCAGTTTTGTACAGCCGATTTAGCTTGATGGTGAAGGCTTGTTTATTCCATGGTGGAAGTCATAGGTTCAGATCCGGAAGGGGACAGGGTTGAACACCTTACGTAACAATATGTAAGATAAGATGGAAAAAAAATCTCTGTGATAGAATTGAAAACCTTATTTAACAATATAAAGATAAGATGAATAACATTCTCTTGTGAAATGTTTGCATAAGGGAGGTCTCTTGATTGGCAGTGACCAAAAAAATTTCATTGACCTTTTACTCAATATAAATTTCAAGAATGTAGTCGGATGTTGATTGTACAGTAAGGATTAAGGAATACGTTTAAGCATGACCCATATTGACAAATAGCAACCAGACGACCCAATCTTACATGGCACAATTACAATAATTCAAAGGGATGTGGTGTAATGGTAAAGGGGTGCATTGACATGAGAGTCTACTAAGTTCAAATCCCCACACCCTACAAAGGGGACTTACAATTAAAAGTATATATTACATGAGGCTCTGAAAATTAGGCAATGTGGGACTCTGGAATTCTTCATCCAGATTCAAACTCTAACACTGAAAAGAATAACAAAAATCCATAAATAGGCAGGGTATGTTTGATCACCTACCTGAAGACACGTACAATCATCTGTAGAGACACCAAACAGAGATATTTTTGATTGTCGTCCATAGGCGGCCACAGAAATAGCTAAAATTACAACGCCTATAATTGACCATGTCTTCAATCCCCATATTATATTACGCCTTCTCTTCTTCGTCTCCTCTGATTGCTTCTCTGCCATCACTTCCTCCACACCCTTAATTTTAACCCAAAATCAAAACAAAAAACCAGTTGTATATATCCAATCTATTTTAAAACAGAACAAGGCCAGTTCGAATCTCTGTACAACGACCGCCTGATGTGATCTAAATAGTGTCACAAAATATCCTGGAAACATTCAAGATTGTTGGCAAATAAAAGGGCAGGAAATTAGAAACGGTGTGTTTGTCACCTAAAACAGGTTGCTTCGCGAGTTGGGTTTGAGTAGATTGATTCCGCGGTTGACGCGGTAATGGAGGCGGCCATTACATTTTTAGCCTCGTGGAGGTCAAGGCAGTCAATTCATTTATTATTTGATACCAAACTCATTGAGATCATTAAAATGTTTCGTCATCCATGGGGATCAAGAAAAGCTCAAAAGACTATCAGCTTAAAAACATCGGAAATTGTCTATCGTTAATTCCGATCATAGATCTGCTGCGAAAGGTAAGCCATAAGAATGTTTTTGCCGGAACAGGGATCGTGCACTGTTTTCACTAGGGAGGGTCAAATGAGACGCACCCCTAAGCTTGGTAACCCAATTATCCTCACGTCGAAATTTCAAATCAATACAGATTTTTTGCCAGCAGCTTGCTTGGCGAGTTCCTCTGCTTCGCTGGGTTTTCGGTGCCACATTATCGATATGATGCCATCAGCATGCGTTTTTGTCAAGGTGTCAAGGAATTTAAAATGTTGGGGACCAGATTCACCGTGCATTGCAGCTCGCTGCTGGAGTAGTTAATTGTTGATGTGAATATGACGCCAGTTAGTTGCTTTAGGTCAAAAGCATACATTTTGTTTAAGTATGGATAGTTGGAAATCACAGCTATTGGACATTATATAAACAACTATTGGGTATTATGTTTATGATTGAATTAGCATGACTATTGGACCCATACGACTATTGGGCTCTCCCTAATGGCGTGGAGGGCATTTTTAGATTTGCATAAATTTGGTTGATAGTTACAGGTGGTGCTCCTCATTGAAGGCCTCCAATGCCCTTTTGACAACATTCCTTCCAAATCTTGGAGTCACAGATCTTACTTCATGTTGATTCCAACGTGGCCAACGTGGTGATGTTTCCGGTTAAAATTGAGGTCATTTGTGGGCGTTAAATAGTTGTAAAAATAAAATCCGTCTTCTTATCTTCTTTTTTATACAACAGGAGTGTCCCCGCAATCCAGTCCAGACGCGAGCTAGAGACTAGTCCCCTGCAGGTGAGATATCGGCCTTCTTATCTTACTATTTGTAGAATATAATCGTTTAGATTAAATATTAAAATATATATATATATTAAACGAGTATATATATTTTATGAGGGGAAATTAGAAATCAAAAGATTTATGTTTTAATTTTTTATAATATATTAAATAATTATTATAAATATAACATCTATAGAGTTTGCCTCACTAAATTAAAATATAGGAATTCAATATCTTAAAATTAATGATTAACAAATTACTTATATAATTTTGGCCAATTTTTTTTTTAATTTTTTGCTCTCCTAGGTGTCTCCAGCCAGGGGCCCGTGGGATTGGGGGTGGTGGGGGAGAGCCGAGGCATGGGGACTCCTCAGGGTTAGCAGGCCTCGAACCTTGGACCTGCATGGGAGACCCGAACCCAAAGCCTTATCCCAACCATACTGCGTAGTTGGTGCGGGGAACACTGTAATTTGTGTATTAATGTATCAAATTTGTTTTAAAATATTAACATTTACAAAAAATATATATCTCTAAAAAAATATATATATATTTTTTAAATTTTTAATTATTATTTATGCTAAAATAACTTTTATCATAATTAATAAATTTATTTTAATAATATATTTATATAATATTATTTTATAAATGTAAAATGTACAATTATTAAAATTTACATATTTTAAATAATTAATATTAATGTGTCATATGTTATAATGATTATGTAAAAAATTTAATATTTAATTTTTAATTCTATTTTGATTTTTTATTAATATATTATTAATATTACTTTTTCTTATTTATGTTTTTTACAAAGCTAGGGCTTATTGGCCAATTCAAAGGGTTTTGGTCGAGTCTTTCAGAGCTTAATAAGTGGATTTCAAAGCATTGGAGCCTAATATTGGAGGGTGGTGTCCAAATTTAACCTAATGCAACGGGTTTATTTGTGGTTGTGTTTGACAATAAAAAGGACAGGAGGGTTGTGCTTTGTGATTATCAATGGAGTTGGGAAGATAAGCACCTATTACTATTGAAACCGTGGCACCTAGCTTTCAACCCCAACACTGAAATATTTGGGATGGTTCCTATTTGGGTAAGATTACCTTATTTCCCCCTTCATTTTTGGTTAGATCCTTGTTTTGAAGCTTTAGGAAATGCATTGGGGAAATTTTTGGATGTTGATGAAGATACTACCAATTTTCTACACACAACATATGCTCGTATTCTGGTAGAAATGGACATCACAAAGGCTTTTCCTATGACTGTTTCTTTGAAGTATTCTGGTGGGGTGTGGGAACAGTAATTGAATTATGAAGGTTTACCATTTAGGTGTAGATGTTGTTTTAAAACCGGGCATATTGTTGAGCACTATTCCAAACGCAAAAGGGATAATCAAGCATCATGGTGGAAAGAAGTTTCTCCCCATCATTATTCGGTGGAAAAAGGATGATGTGGATAGGAATGAGTCGATGAAGAAAACTAATTGCTCATATTCAAATGTAACTCACAAGGACATTGAGACTAATGTATAATCGCTTTTGGAGTGGTGTAGGGCAATGTCCCTAATGTTGAGGGTGGGGATCAATCAAATGGAGTGTGTTTGGCCTTTTTTGAAGGGAGTAACGTCCCTAATGAAGGTATTGGAGAGCTATCTTGGTTAGATGATCAGGAGGAGAAATGGCATATAGTCCAAAGAAAGATGAAGAAGAAGAGGGATGTTGTTTTTAGTATGTCACTTCGATCGCATGATAAAAGGAAGAGTAGGAAATAGACAATGTTAGGAAGCTTTTGTTGTGATACTGTTCTCTTTAATGTATTTTTGTTGCTACTCAGAGTTTATCTATTGTTGTACTTAGCGTTGCTGAAGTAGTTTGGAGCTGTGGGTTTGTCTGGATTTGAGGATATTCAGTTGTTATCTTACTTTGTTGTAACTGTTGGTCATTTTTTATGAATAAAAAATCTTGCAGGGCTTACCTGCCTTTACCAATCAAAAAAAAAAAAATTATTGATACACAAATTAAAAATATGTTATTATATTTGTTTTACTTTAAAACTATTTTTATTAATTTACATTATTTTTTTTTATTTTTTTTTTTAAAAGATTTATTTTATTATGCAATTTGATAAATAAAATAATAAATTATTATACTATTTGGTAAATAAAACAATTCACTAAATAAAGGTATAATAAAATTAACATTTATTGATATGTTTTCTAAAAATTAAAAAAAAATATATTTAAAAATAATAATAATTATAATTGCATGTTTATGTTTTAACTTCTTATAATACATTAAATAATTATAATTATAAAAACGTGAGTATTATAAAGACATGCATTATCCTATAATTTAAATTATAGTGATTAATATATTATTTGTATAATTTTATAATAATTAACATTAATGTATCATTTTGTAAATGATTATATAATTTTTTTATTAATATATTAACATTTAAAAAAATTATCTAAATTGTATCAAATATGTATCTTCCATTAAACTAAAATACTAGCTTATATATCTTAATATATTAATCTATATATTATACGTCGAGAGATTTCATTTTCGAGGGGTATTTTATGAACATATTAAGATAGATAAGCTAGTAGCAGTTGCGGCGTGTGTAACAAATTGAATAAATTAATATATTTAGGGTTATGATTAGAGTTAGCATTTAAGATTAGGGTTTATATCATGGTTAGGGTTAGGGTTTGGTTCAAATTTATTATTATGATTAGGGTTAGGATTTAGTGTTAAAGTTGGGTTTATGGTCATAGTTAGTGTGAGAATTATGTTAGGGTTAGGGGTAGAATTATGGTTAGGGTTAGGGTTTGGATTATAATTATAACAAGTTTCAAGTTAGGAATAAAGTTTTGGTTAGTGTTAAGGATAGGGTTGGAATTACTATTAAGGTTTGGATTGTAATTATCACTCTAATTGAATCATAATCCTAACCCTGAGATTAATCCTTACCCTAATTGAACCCTAATCCCAGGCCTAACCTTAAAATTGACCCTAATTGGATTCTTATTGAATTGTAACCCTAATGGAACCCTAATTGTAAACCTCCCTAACCATAAATGACACTTGAATCTAACCCTAACCCTAGTTGAACCTAACATCAACCCTAATTAAACCCCGACCCTAACCTAACCTTAATCCTAAACCTAACCCTAATCCTAACCCCAAGTTTTATCATAAAATTGTAACACTAACCCTAAAAATTAATCCTAACCCTAACCCCAATCATTAACCCTAACCCTAATTAAATTTAACTCTAATGGAATCCTAATTAAACCCAAATTGAATCATAACCCTTACCCTACCCAACACCAACCATAATTAAACCCTAAATTTAACCTTAACACTAAACCTATCCTTGATTGAAGCTTAAATGTAACCCCAAATTTTATCCTAAAACCCTAAAACTAACACTAACCCAAAGATTTATAATATAACCCTAATTGAATGCTAACCCTAGCCCTAAATGAACCCCAACCCTAACCCTAACTTTAATTGAACCTCAATCCAAATTAAACCCTAACCTTAGCCCTTATTAAACTCTAACCTTAATCTTAACTAATGCAACAACAATCCTAACCTTAGCTATAACCCTAATTAATATTTAATCCTAACCCTAAATTTAATTGAGCCCTAACCCTAATTAAATGTTAACCCTAATTGAACCTTGTTGAACTCTAATCGTAATTGTATCATAACCCTAACTCTAAACTGTAGTTGAATTGTCACTCTAATTGAACTAATCTTAACACTAACACTAATCCTTACCCTAATTGAACCCTAACCCCAAGCCTAACCTTAAAATTGACCCTAATTAAACCCTTATTGAATTTTAACCCTAACTGAACCCTAATTGTACAACCCTCTCTAACCATAAATCTGATACAAGTGAATCTAACCCTAACCCTAGTTGAACCTAATATCAACCCTAATTAAACCCTAACTCTAACCTAACCTTAGCCCTAAACCTAACCCTAATCCTAAACCTAACCTTAATCCTAAACCTAACCTTAACCTTAATTAATCTTAACCCTAACCCTAACCCTAATTAAATCTCTAACCATAAATGATACCTAAATCTAGCCCTAACCCTAGTTGAACCTAACATCAACCCAAATTAAACCATAACCCTAACCTAACCTTAATCCTAAACCTAACCCTAATTAAACATAAAACCTAACCCCTAGGTAAGTGCACCAAGATGGTTCCCAAAAAGGGGGCTTAAGTGGCCACTTTTTTCTAAAAGTAGGAAATACTGACCTTGGACGTGAAATTGAGGATAGCTACACTCAAAATTTTGAGATGGAATAAAAACAAGGATCGAAGCGCTCTGAGTCTACTTTCTAAACTACTAATTTATTTTGAAAATGGTTGAGATTAAGGGGTACAAAAGAGGGATGCACATTGTGTGTTATAAAGGTTAGTATCAAAGTTAAACAATAAAAACACACAAATGAAACATTAAACCAAAGAAAGCAAGATAAATTGAATTCAAAGAAAACAAACAAAGCTTCTTCAGAACCGTTCCATTATTCTCTATCTCCAGTGATTCTTTTGAAGCTGTTGTTCTCAGATTGTGTAAGCGAAGCTTCTTAGAATGGCAACTTGCAAAATGAGTATGCAAAAGGAGAGTGCTTCTCTATCCTATATGCTGATGGAGTGAAAATGTGATATACGGATATGCACAGGGGTTGTAAATTCTGGACATGGGCTGTGGATTATGAATGCTTCTAAAACTATGAAATGAGGATGATAAGCCATGATATGGAATGCTATGCTATGCTAAAAACTGAAATGCTATGAATGCTTGAAAGCTAATTGACTATAGTTTTCCTGTATGAAAGCTTCTATGTTTTTCAAAGACCCGGCAGTCCCTTTTATAGATTTTCACAGGCAAGAGTCTGGCTAACAAAGATCAATGGTTGTGAGATTGTTTGGTAATTTTGAATGGTGAGAGATGGAGAGGTTGAGAGGAAGATGGAGGATTTTGGGAGGTTGGAGAGAAGAATGGAGGCTTGTCTTCAACCCACAGGAACAAGCTTGCACAGGAACAGAGAAATTAATTTTCTGTTTTGGAAGTTTGTTTCACGGTTGTTGAAGATAATCCAATATTAAATAAATAAATTTATTTAATTTCATGTGAGTTTGATTTTTGATTTTAGAACTATAGAAGATTCAATTAAAAATATTTAATTGTGAATGGACTTTAGAAGAATTAATTAAATATTTAGAATATTTAATTATGATGTGACTTTAGAAGAATTAATTAAATATTTGGAATATTTAGTTGTGAATGGAATTTTGAGGATTTTTAGAAGAGAGGAATATTTAATCCTTATTTGAATAAAATATTCAAGCCAAGATTATATGATAATTAATATAAATAAATCATAATGTTTATTTAATTAATTAAGAAATGGATAAGAAAAGTGATTAAATAAACTTATTTATTTAATCTAAATGAAAGAATGAACAATATAAATAAAATGCCATTTAAATTCTATTTATATGCAAATTGAATTGGGAGATTTAATTAAATATTTGGAAAATATTTAATTAATTACTTATACCATTGTGATGTGACCATTTTTAGGTGTTACATTTGCCTCTCTTGAAGTGATGTGTTTTACGCATTGCTTCAAAGAATTTTGAAATTTGGCCCCATGCTGGTAAATGTCAATCGTTGATAGGTAAGGTTCTGCTTGCATGAATTGATGCAGATTTTGATAATTCTCAGAAATTTTGAATTTTGAGATTTTGAAGATGTTGATTCATCATTCGAAAATGATGATGTGAAGAAATTGATCCAGAGAGTTGTGAAATGAAAAATTGATGATCCAAATTGCCCCTACTGTGATAAAATGTGTTAAAATGCCCCAATTTGGATGATGTTTTACACCCATAAATTTGTTCCCAAGGTTGTTGGAAAACAAATAGGCTGATAAATTTGCTTTTAAAGTTGTTAAAAACAAATAGTTGTTCCATAAGCTCGCTTCCCAAGGTTGTTAAAAACAAACAAGATATTTTGATAAATTTGTTTCAAGGATGATGAAAACAAATAGTTGTTGATAAGTTTGCTTCTAAGGTTGTTAAAAACAAACATGATTTTGATAAATTTGTTTTCATGATGATGAAAAACAAATAGTTGTTTGATGTGTTTGCTTCTAAAGTTGTTAAAAACAAATAGAATTTTGATAAATTTGTTTTCCATGATGATGAAAAACAAATAGTTTGTTGATATTTAGATTTGATTGATTTGTCGTGATGATTTGATATTGATTTTTCTTTGACTTGATGATTCTTCCTATTCAACAGGAGAGATTGAGCATCTTGCAATTATGGGAGCGATTCCCAAAGACATGGAGGTTGATTCCGCAGCTGGTACAGGCGGATAGAGATGTGATCGAGGCATGCAGACTGACCTCGTTACTTGACATGCCTGAGGGTCATCAGGGACAGGTGGAGTAGGTCCATCAGGTGCAGGTGGGACAGAGCCAAGATTGACAGCATTAGAGGATAGCACTTCGTAGAGCATTTTGCATGATGTCTTATCAACTTTCTGTTGAGACGTCTGTATACACACTGATATGATCCCATTTGTGATGATGCATATTATTTGACATCTTTGTATATTTTGACATTAATTTTTGAGATATATGATATGCAGCGATGATTTATTCGTGCGATGAATGCGTTTATTTTCTATATGTATGATGTTTGTGTGAGGGTTTCACAATGTTATGCTCATGATGTATATATATGCATGATTTTTGATGTGAGTGCAATGTTTTGATATGATTGCAATCTATTAATGAATGATTTTATCAATATGAAATGATAGATGGTACAACTTATGAATGCTTATGAATGTTTTGATTATGATGTATGCTTTGTTTTTATGATAATATGTATGAAAAATGTATGTGATGATGTTTTTGTGAATGTCAAAATGTACTCAGTCATTTTATGCAAGAAGATATGAAACATTGATACTTTGCCAGCTTTTGGAAAAATCTATAAATGCCAAATGCAAATGAATGCAATCTATACTAACCATGCAGGGTATCTATACAATATTGCCATTCTGAGAGCTTATTTGTGCTTTTTGTGTCATCATAGAGCATTGAAATGTTGAAAGTTAATACAAGCATCAAAGGGTATGTTAGCACTAGTGATGACCTGAGTATTGCTTTCATGAATTTTGATGTAGCAAGTTAATACAAGCATCTAGGTATAATTGAACCGAGATGACCTGAGTATAGCTTGCATAAAAAAACAAGAGTTAACCTGTTTCCTATGCAAATTCTGAAATGTCATCAATGATACGTAGTAGAACATGTCTCGCGACCAATTTGCATAGTACTAATGATTCGCTCACAAACAGCAGACAAAGAAAAATCATACTCCTTCCTTGCTTTTCTAGTTCAGTACATCATCGAATTGCTCTAGAGATATGATAGAAAATCAACGAACAATTCAAATTTTGCCTAAATTATTCCAAACATTATTCAGATTAAGATCATCCAACTTGGTTATCAATCATTGATGTTTGTGTTTGATTTAACGTTGTTTGGACCATGTTGTTTGATGTCATTGGCATTGAGTGATTGTTTTGGTGTTGTGGTTGATTTGATGCGTCAATGTATGTTGTGTTTTGGAAAATCATCATTTGTCCGTTTGTGATGTTCTAAAAGGCTCGTTCCCCCTCTCTTGTCTAGTCTGTGTTTTGTTTTTGCCCCCAGTGTAAACACAACCTGAATACGATGGATATGTACAAATTCATCAAGCCATGATGAAACACAAGGATTCTCGTTGCATGATATGGATATGATAGATATGTACAAGTGATAGATATGTATAAATGATGTCGTAAAGTGAAATGCAAGACATAAGCTAATAGATAAAGGAGCCCATTTTGATCACAAGTAGCGCATGTTTGCTAGGTTTTCACCACTTGTTTTTATTAAAATTTTCAAGAATTTTTTTTGCTTTTTTTTTAGAAAGGACCAAGTTGTATGGATTTTTATGGATTTCTTGGAGTTTTGATGATTCAAACATAGAACTTTTTCAAATGAATGCTATTTACCTGCTCTCAAACAAGTCCTCCTATTATTGATAACCTGTATGCTCCAACTCATATGTTGTACCGATAATAAATGGACTGCCAAATAAGGTTCAAATTTTCCTTTCTTTTCTTTGTCTTGTTGATTACGTGGATTTTCTCAAGACTAAGTCACCTACTTTGAAATGTTCGGTGGTTTAACTATGTGATTGTATGCCAATGACATAATCTGATAACCTCTTTCAAATTATTGGTCGCATAAGCCACATCTTCATCTAATGTACGAAATGGCGTATCAGGATATTCTCAGAAGTCTTCATCATTTATCAACTCGAAAGGAGACTCAAGCAGCGTATTTCTCACTCTAGTGGTAAAAGATTGTTTCTCGCCTCCATATACCAAGGTATAAGGTAGCTCCTGTTGGTGTGCGAATGTTGGTTCTGTATGCCCATAAAGCTAGATTTAACTGGACATGCCAATCACGACCGGCATCATTTACCGTCTTCTTCAAGATTTTCAAGATTGTTTTGTTGGAAGCCTCCGCTTGACCATTGCCTTGTGGATAATAAGGTGTAGAGAACCTGTGTTTGATGTGAAATCTTTCACAAAGTTCATCAACATCCTAATTCTTGAAAGGCCTCCCATTATCAGTGATTATAGAATTAGGAATTCCATATCGGCAGATGATGTAATTCAAGATTAATGAAGATATTTGTTTACCAGTCGGTCACAAAAGGAAATGTACCTTCAATCCATTTTGTAAAATATTTTGTAGTCGGATGATGAATTTATGCCCATTTGAGCATGAAGGATGAATTTTAAGCAATAAGATCTAGCTGTCCCTATTGAGAAAAAGGCCATGTCGGAGGAAAGGTCATAGCTCCTGCAGGCGCATGAATAAGATTCCTATGAATCGCATTTAGAACAATTTCTGACAAAAGTAAAAGATTCTTTCTCCATGGTAGGCCAATAGTATCCCATTCTAACAAGTTTCTTGGCTAAGGTTAAACCGCTTGAATGAGTTCCACAAATACCACTATGAAACTCTTGTAAGGCTTTTTCAGATTTGTCATGTTCAAGACATCAAGGAGTACGCATCTACTAAGATTCATACCAAGAAAAAGATATCGGGCGTATCAAAGTATAACGAGATGATTGGGCGATGAAATTCTTTTGGTTTCAGTGATAAATCTGATGTGTAAGGATGTTATCTTTTAGATAGGTATAAATCTTGCCATATAAGGGTGGAATCGTAACTAAATGGCATATGACTTGGGTCTTAGGATTATCATAGGTAGAGAAAACAATTGTTCCACCAAGGATCTTCGTGACTTTATTTTATTTTCTCTCGATACTGTAACAAAGGAAGCAAATTGTAGCTACTGTATCCGAGCTTTATTATCAATCCTTGGGATTTTGAAAACTTGATTGCTACAAAAATACGCTTTCTTTAAAAATTCCTGCCCACCATCTTCTTGTAAGTGTAGCAACTTATCATCTTTAGTCCTGGATAATCATCATTGATTTGATTAATGACAAGTTAGGATCACCGTGAGACTTGTAATCACCTTTGTAATTTGCTACCCAATGCTATTCTTATTCCTTGTGAGCAAATGCTCATATCTCGCCATGTTATTTTGTGCAAGGGAAACATCAACCGATATGATTTTGGAATAGTATAACCTTCAAAAATAAAAGAATCCCCACTCTCGGAGCCACATGTTGCATGCAGACCATCAAAGTACAATGTCCATGATTTCTTAATCGCTGTCGTGAAGACATCTCAGATCAAGAAATTAATGTGCATTGGGTTTCTTTCTTGTAAAGGTGCTTCGCCAACAGACCAAGCGATGACCGTCTTATAGTTCCTTTCCTCATCCACATAGTGAATGTCAAACTCTAATTTCATATCATTAATGCATTTTGCAATTCTTCATGTTAAAGTGTAGCTTTGGTTAAGAGGTATTTTAGTGGATCAATTTTGGTTATCAGCTTAACTATATGAGCCAACATATAATGTCGCAACTTTTGGGAAGCAAACACTACTGCTAGACAAGCTTTTTCAATGAAGGTGTAATTTAGTTCATGACTTATTGAAGTTCTGCTGATATAGTATATGTCTCTTTCTTTGCCTGTAGAATCCTCATGTGCTAGCAATGCTCCCAAAGATACTTTTGTTGCTGAAATATATAGTATGAGTGGCTTTCTTGGAATTGGTGGAATTAGAACTGGTGGATTTATAAGATATTGCTTGATCTGATTGAATGTTGCTTCACACTTTTCCTCCCATTTGAATGGAACATTTTTATGCAATAGATGTGTAAATGGTAAGCTTTTGTCTGCTAGTTGAGCTATAAACCTCCTGATGGATTGTAGGCATCCTTGCAGTGATCGAAGTTGACTGATATTTTGTGGTGGTGACATGTCCATTATAGCTTTTACTTTTTCTGGATCAACCTTTATGCCTTTTTCTGAAACAATGTATCCCATGAGTTTTCCATATTTAACACCGAAGACACATTTCTTTGGATTGAGTCGAACATTGAACTTCTCCATTCTGATAAAGATCTTTGACAAAATTTCAAGATGTCCTCTTGTGTGAGATTTGGCCAATAAGTCATCCACATAGTCTTCCATGAAGGTGTTCATCATGTCATGTAAAATGGTTGTCATTGCTCTTTGATAAGTCGCTCCTGCATTCTTTAACCCAAATGGCATTACGTTCCAGCAATAGGTACCCCAAGGGCATGTGAACGTTGTTTTATCTTGATCCTCTAGTGCAATCTTTATCTAGTTCTATCCTGAAAACCCATCCATTAGTGAATACATTGCATGGCCAGCAGTTAAATCAACAATCATATCTATGTTTGGCAAAGGAAAGTCATCTTTGGGACATGCTTTGTTCAAATCCCTAAAATCTGTACAAATTCTAATCCTTCCATCCGGCTTTGAAAAAGGTACGATATTGGAAATCCATTCTACATAGTCAATAGACCGAATGAATCCAACATCTAAAAGCTTCTTTAACTCTTCTTTAACCAATAATACAACATGCGGATGCATTTTTCTAAGTTTTTGTTTCACAAGTTTTTCCCATGTGTTTATAGATAAATGATGCATTATCAGATTAGGATCTAACCCTCGCATATCGGCATATGACCAAGTGAAGTTGATTTGATTCTCCTTCAGGAACTCTGTGAATTTCAGTACTTCTTCCACTGTTAATGATGCTGCAAGTTGCAAGAATTTTGGCTGCTCTTTTGTACTTATGTTGATGGATTTTGTTGGCTCAATCAAAATAGAAGATCTTTCTTGATAATGTTTAGGAAGAGTGTCAAGTTTCTCATCCTCCAGTGCCTCAGAAAGGTTTTCACCGTCGGATTCACTCTTTATTTTTCTCTTGTTGTGATCTACCACTGTCGTTTTTTGGTTTTCACCGATAGATCTATCTTTTATTTCATTTATTTTGCAGCTAAGAGACTTGACACCCTCCCTATCAAAATCTTGAGTATGAGATTCTTCGATAGAACAATTGTTTTCTTGACTAGATGAACAAAGGAAATTTACAATATCCTCATCATCATGGAACGTAGGGATATGGATAGGTGCGTCATTGTCCCAATCAATAAGTTTTGGATAAACTAAAGGCATGGGATCATTAGGTTGGGTAAGGTCTTTAACTGTCAAAGTCATGACATAGTTGTCATTTTCATGATGGACAAGGTCTACGATGGTATTCTCCTGTTGATTGTCAATCTCGTTAAAATCTGAATCGTCCTCACTTGAGTCATGATCGCTTTGTAAAACATAATCAAGTGGAGGTCTTGAACCTTCTCCTTGTAAGAACGTGGGTGCGAATTTGTGTATGACATCCACCCTTTTCTCTGTTAAGAATGTATCATCAGAGACATCATCCCATTCGTATTCATTAGAATCAGTGTCTGAACTGTTCTGCAATTGAAAAACTGACCCATAAAATTTTTTAGAGCGACCTCTTCATGGGGTTTATCTGAAATTGATTCTCCTTTATGAGTTTGTGTGCTTGCTGTGAAGTTGACTCTTCTGTATCTTTACCATATCCAAGTCCTGTTTTATCATTTGGATGTATTGAAATAGGTTGAATTGGCTCAATGATTCCTTCTTTTCTTTTTCCTATAGGACCACTTCCTTCATAACCCATTCTTTGCATGATAGTATACCCTTTGCCATATTGCTCTGTAGGTAACTTGATGTGCAAGAGAGATTCATCTTCATCTTTATATAGCCAACTTAGGATGTCCCTATCTTCGGCTTCTTCTTCGGTGGTGTTAGCTTTAATGAATTGTCCATCAAACTTTGTGATTGGCACAGAAGCTTGGGATGTAGAGGTTGTTGCAATCTTTTGATTTGATAGGGTTGGCTGACCATGTGACCTTAGAGAAGGAGGTAAGCTAGAAAGGGATAGCAAATATTCGCCTATTCCTTTGTCTTTAAAATGTAGCTTAGTGTCAAGATTCTTTGTCAGTTCTTGCAATTGGCCTTGTAGATTGGAAGAAGAAACAATAAGAGCCTCCCTATTATGTGGCACAAAGGCGTCTTGAGTTGCTCGGAGATTTGAACAAGTTTGGGTGCTATTGTAATCAGCTTGTATAGTTATTTCTTGTCCATCATACGAAAACTTGAGGCATTGATGGTACGTTGATGGTACTGCTTGCATATCATGAATCCATGGATGACCCAAAAGTATGTTATAGGAAAGATCCCGATCTAGAACCTGACAAAATGTGTTTTTCACAACAGGTCCCACTCTGATAGGTAGCATTATTAGTCCTTTGGAAGCTCTTTCTTCATCATCATATGCCTTGATAGTTATTTTCCTTCGTGGATCAATGGAATTTTCTGATATTCCTAAGGCATGTATAAGTTTTAAGGTACAAATGTTTAAACCGGCTCCTCCATCTATTAAGACACGTCTAATTCAATGTTTATGGATCATGACTTCAAGATAAAGCAATGAATTATGTGGATGTGTCATAGAGGCATCATCTTTTTCGGAGAATGAAAGACAAGTGGGGGAAGACAAATGTCCCACCATGGCTTGAAATTTGTTTACATCCAGATCAATGTCACAGTTGTGTTTACAAGAGCTTCTTCTAAAATATTCTTATGTATGGGGATATTTTGAGAAGTTCAAGGATGGAGATTTGAGCTGATGTTTTTCTCAATTGATCAACTAGATTATAATGATTTGGAGAAGGAATAGCTGCCTTAGATGAACTCCCTTTTAGAACAAATTTTGCTTTCCTCTCGTAGTCACATTAACTTGTTGATATTCTTGTTTTTCCTTGATTTTGATAACATTAACCCGTTGATCATCTGCATAAATATGGCGGATTATGTTGTCTTCAACATTATTTATGCTTTTGCTTTGGTATATGATGTTTCCTTGATAGTTTGGTAAAGGATCTTTGAATGCTTGATGATCGTCATTGGTATCATGTCCTTCAAGTTTAATGGTGCCATTATCAATTAAATCTTGTACTAGATTTCACAAAGCTTGACAATTATTCATTCTATGACCTTTACATTGATGATAATTGCAATAATATGAGTCATTCCATGATGGTGGTTTGACTCATGGCTCATAATCTCTTTGTGGTGGTAAGGTGATAACCTTATTATCAAGAAGCTCCTTGAGAGCAGACTCAAGAGATTAACCCAAAGTGGTAAAATTTTGTCGATTTGAAAAGAATGGAGGTCTGGATGGATTTGATGTTTGGGTATTGCCAAGATTGTTATTGAAATTACCACAATTTTGATTGGTATTTTGATTGGTCATGCTTTCTTGATTGGAGTTTTGTCCTTGTTGTTTGTTGTTTCCTTGTTGGTTGGTGTTTCCTTGTTGGTTGGTTCGTAGAGCACTTGATAGGTTGAAGATAGATGGTATTGCTAGTAGATTATTTGCATCTACTATACCATCATTGACAACATTTTTATTTCTGTTCCAAAACCTTGTTTTATCGTTGTTGTTTTGGTTGGATGAACTTGGATTATCAAGTTTTATCATTCCTCGTTTAACCAAGGCCCCTTCAATGGTGATTGTGTTTTCAATCAATTTTTCAAAGTTATGAGGACAATGAAGATTAAGCCTGTAACTTAATTCTTGATCTAGGCTATTGATGAAGATATCCATCTTTTCCTTTTCAGGAATAGGATGGGAATATCGTGCAAACAACCTTCTCCACCTTTGCAAAAATGTAGTGAAGGATTCTCCTACTTTTTGTTTCACTTTACAAAGATCAAGCATTGTTATCTAGTGTTGGATGTTGTAGGCGTATTGTGATATAAACTGATTTAATAACTCCTCAAAGGTTTTGATGGGGGGAGTGATCTTGGAAAGCCACTCCATGGATTGTCCACCCAGACTTCGTGGAAATAATCGCATTAAGTAGGTATTGTCATAAGCGAATTCTAGACTCATATTTCGGAAATCCCTCACATGTTCAATGGGATCAGTTTTTCCATTGTACCTATCAAATTTAGGGATTTCGCAATGTTTTGGAAAAGGGATCATTTTAAGACTCCTATCGAATGGATAAGGAGATATGTCATCCAAAACATACTTCTTTGTTGCACCCCCTTGCATCTCCTTTATTTGCCCTTGTAATTATTTTATCTGTTGAGTAAGGGCACTAAAATCATTAGGAGGAGTTTCAATATTTTGTTTAATCCCTTCTATATTGAAATTGTAAGGTAACTTAGCTCCTTGATTAGCTAATGAAAGAAAATATATTTCTTTGTTTCATTCTAAAATCCTTTCCATAAGATTATGGAATCGGGGATCTTGCTCTGCTTCTTGAAGCTTTTCTTCTGTTAATTCTTCAACATTAAATGTTTCCTCTTCTTTCTCATTATGGTCACCCATTTTGCTTGTGGTAGTTTCTCCTTCGTCTTTGTCCATGTGTTTTCGAGATCTTGTGACAACAGGCATAAGCTTTGTTCCAAATTCTACTAACTTTTGATCAAAAGAGTGAAATAGTGCAATTTGTGATAGATATGAAAGTCAGGATATAATGAAGATTCTATGACTTGAAAGATTTCTAGCCTTTAGCTTGTGTTGTTCCCTAATTGAAAGGATGAAAATCCTGTTGGTGGGAATTTAAGCAAAAGATCAAGAAAAGGATGATTTTGCACTTTATGAAGTTTGATCATAGCTTCGTAAAAGGATGAATTTTGTGATGAATGCCTAATGTGATTGAGTTCTCTATTGCAGAAATTGATTTGGACGAGTAGAATATTCAATTGCAGGTTGGGGAATATAACAAAAATGAATACGTTGACTATGGTTGTGCCTTTGAGAAAGGGCTCTTCTTTGAAAGAAAGCTCGTGAGTATAATGGTTCTACAGCATAATCATCAGTGAAACCTCTAACACAGTCATGATATCGATGAAGAAAGGTTCTATATTTAAGTAAAACCTTTCGGATTTGGTACAAGAATCGTCTTTTCTTCAATAATTTCTTGTAACTAAGTGGTTTCTTTGGCTTTTTGATTCATTTGAGAATGGATTTCTTAACAAAGGTTGTGGATTTCCAATCTCGTAACATGAAAGTAATCAATTTGATTGTGAGTTTTGGATGATCTTTATTGAATTAATGTATTGAAAACACATCAAGCAAGTTGTAGAATAGTTGTGTTTAAGTCCTATTCTAAACATTAAGTGTATGATCAAAATGTTGTTCAAAAATTGTTTTCACAAGTTTCACACATGATAGATAGATCAAACAGACTCACTCTTAGTTCTCAAGTAGGTCATCATAATAATCAACAGCCCACATCTTAGAACTGCATCAACTCACACAGTCATGTCACCCCCGAAAAGGGTGCCCATGTTTTTGTCTTTTCTAGGCACGTACTCAGAGTGAGGGAAGTCGATACTGGATCCCCTGAGAAAACGGTCCTTGGCAGTTATATGGTGAGTGTCTTGGGGGTAGATTCTTCCCTCCCCTGCACTGTGATTAATAGGATGTTCGAAAACTGACTTCGGTTAGATACTACACTAGGTTCGTAGTATGGGTTTCCATTCGGTGCGACAAATGATATACTCCCTCAGGAGACCTCCCAACCTTTAGAACAAAGGCTTTGGAGATGGTTATCTTGCACACTACCGTCAAAAGAGGGTTTCCCCTGATTTTCTTTAAATTTTATAGTGGGGTGGAATAGCCTGGCTTTGGCTTGAACCCACTTGAGTCGTTCCTCTTGGGTGAGTACTTTTTTCCACAAGAGCAGGCTCTCTAAAGGATGTAATTAAAGCATGAAATTTGCATGAAATTGAAAAGGCAAGTTTGGTATTTTGATCACCCAGTTAAGGGGAGAGCATAGACCTATTGCCACAGACAAAGCAAACAAATGTTCTTTTTAAAACCCAAATCATAATTGATCTACTCTAAGTGAAGATATTGCTTCACAACAACAAATTGTTCAATTTTAATTGCAAGATCATTGTGTAGTGACTACCCTAGATTGATTCATTTTAAAATCCATGTCTATCCTAGGATTGATTCATTTTGATTAAGTGACTATCCTAGGATTCGTTCATTCCAATTAAGTTCCTACTGGCTATGGTTGCGTCGGATCTAGTCAAATCATATTTAAGTTACAGATTACAATTGCAGGTTTTGAAAAATCTATGCTAAAAATAAAAATTACGCTAAAATAGACATCATGGGCGCTATGAAACCACTTATGGGTGTTGTGAAACTTTTGATGGGTGCTGAGAAACCTCTGATGGGTGTTGTGAAATCTATTATGGGTGCTATGAAACCTCTGATGGGCGCTATGAAACTCTTGATGGGCGCTATGAAACTTATGATGGGCGCTGTGAAATTTCTAATGGGCGCTGTGAAACCTTTGATGGGCACTGTAAAACCTCTGATGGGCGTTATGAAACTTCTGATGGGTGTTGTGAAACCTTTGATGGGTGCTATAACAGTGTTAAAGGGTGCTAAACTAGGTGTGATTTGTGCTGAAGCGTGTTTATTGCGCTAATACACTATTTTAGCCGTGACCTGTCAGAAAAACCTGCAAAAAGATGTTAAAATTGGGGCAAGAGCCCCACGGTGGGCACCAAAAATGTGTGTTATAAAGGTTAGTATCAAAATGAAACAATATAAACACACTAATGAAACATTAAACTAAAGAAAGCAAGATAAATTGAATTCAAAGAAAACAAACAGAGCTTCTTCAGAATCGTTCCATTGTCCTCTATCTCCAGGGATTTGCTTGAAGCTGTTGTTCTCAGATTGTGTAAGCAAAGCTTCTTAGAATGGCAACCTGCAGAACGAGTATGCAAAAGGAGAGTGCTTCTCTATCCTATATGTTGATGGAGTGAAAATGTGATATACGGATATGCACAGGGGCTGTAAATTATGGACAGGGGCTGTGGATTATGAATGCTTCTAAGACTATGAAATGAGGATGATAAGCCATGATATGGAATGCTATGCTATGATAAAAACTGAAATGCTATGAATGCTTGAAACCTAATTGACTATAGTTTTCTTGTATGAAAGCTTTTGTGTTTTTCAAAGACCCGACAGTCCCTTTTATAGATTTTCACAGGCAAGAGCCTGGCTGGAAAAGATCAATGGTTGTGAGATTGTCTGGTAATTTTGAATGGTGAGAGATGGAGAGGTTGAGAGGAAGATGGAAGATCTTGGGAGGTTGGAGAGAAGAATGGAGGCTTGTCTTCAACCCATAGGAACAAGCTTGCACAGGAACAGAGAAATTAATTTTATGTTTTGGAAGTTTGTTTCACGGTTGTTGAAGATAATCCAATATTAAATAAATAAATTTATTTAATTTCATGTGAGTTTGATTTTTGATTTTAGAACTATAGAAGATTCAATTAAATATTTGAAATATTTAATTGTGAATGGACTTTAGAAGAATTAATTAAATATTTAGAATATTTAATTATGATGTGACTTTAGAAGAATTAATTAAATATTTGGAATATTTAATTGTGAATGGAATTTTGAGGATTTTTAGAAGAGATGAATATTTAATCCTTATTTGAATAAAATATTCAAGCCAAGATTATATGATAATTAATATAAATAAATCGTAATGTTTATTTAATTAATTAAGAAATGGATAAGAAAAGTGATTAAATAAACTTATTTACATCTAAATGGCAGAATGAACAATATAAATAAATTATTTAAATTTATTTATCGTAGATTAGTCCGAGATTTAATTAAATATTTAAAATATTTAATTAATTACCCGAACTATTGTGATGTGACAATTTTAGGTGTATACACATAAATTGTTGTTGTTTTGTCGAAAAACATAACATAGCAACTCTTGTGTGACCCTAGCATGGTGAAATTTTTTGTAGTATTTTTAAAATTGCACCTTGGTCAAAATTTAACCTAACAATATCTAGTTGTGTACAATTTTTTTGATAATTTTTTAATGAATATTTGATTTTTACTAATTTTTCCTAAGTGGGCACTTCTAAAAGCGAGAATTTTTGGCCGTGCTCCCCTACAAATTTTTGAAAATAATTGGTTTTTTTTTCTTTCTTTTTTTTTTTAAAATTTGTAGAATGGAGTCTAGTTTCTAAAAATGTAATTTATTTGAAATTTTGATGAACGGTTAATTTATAACAAAAAACACACTAAACACTATTTTTTGGCAAAAAACAGACATGCAAACAAAAGAATTATGGATGAAAGGCCTAACATTGTCGAGGAAAGTGAAAAAATTACATCATTGGAAAGCTAAGAGAGAGAACTTAACATTACCCATGTGTTCAATTTTGTCGATATTGAACCAGATGCAATCCTGACGGTGAGCACAAACTCGATTATGTGAAAAATTGTAGAATTTGTAAGAACACATCTATGGTCATTGGGAATGCTCTCCAAGCCTTTGGGTTGGTATTCCAAGGAAAATACCAAAGCTAAGGCTCAGGGATTCCCAAAGAAAAATATAATGCGAGCGCGTTATGTGTTAGTTTTGACATTTTTTGCTTCTCCGGGGAAAATGTCTAGCAATACATAACACACTCGTGTTATGTCTTCCTTTAGTTAATAGCCACTTTATTGAATGTTTGTTGATATGTTTGTATGCATATGTATACTGGTGTGCCATGTATGTATGTAT
>VDFB02167126.1:28272-52981 GCA_007258455.2 Sequoia sempervirens
CTCCCACACTCTCCCACCATCTCTCCCACTCTCTCCCACTCTCCCACACTGTCTCCCACTCTCTCCCACTCCCACCCTCTCTCACCCTCTCTCCCACTCTCTCCCACAAGCATACATACATACATATAGGCATACATACATACATGGCACACCAGTATACATATGCATACAAACATATCAACAAACATTCAATAAAGTGGCATTTAACTAAAGGAAGGCATAACGCGAGCCCGTTATGTGTTGCTAGACATTTTCCTTGGAGAAGCAAAAAATGTCAAAACTAACACATAACACGCTCGCGTTATTTTTTTCTTTGGGAATCCCCGAGCCTTAGCTTTGGTATTTTCCTTGGAATACCAACCCAAAGGCTTGGAAGGCATTCCCAACGACCAGAGATTTGTTCTTGCAAATTCTACAATTTTTCACATAATTGGGTTTGTGCTCATCGTCAGGATTGCATCTGGTTCAATATCGACAAAATCGAACACATGGGTAATGTTAGGTTCTCTCTTAGCTTTCCAACGATGTAATTTTTTTCACTTTCTAACAATGTTAAGCCTTTCATCCATAATTTTTTTTTTGTATGTCTTTTTTTTGTCAAAAAGCAGTGTTTGGTGTTTTTTTCATTATAAATTAACCGTTCATCGAAATTTCAAATAAATTACATTTTTAGAAACTAGACTCCATTCTACAATTTTTATTTTTATTTTTAAAAAATCTATTACTTTCCAAAATTTGTAGGGGGAGCACGGCCAAAAATTTTCTTTTTAGGAAGTGCCCACTTAGAAAATTAGTAAAAAAATCAAATATTCATTAAAAAATTATCATAGAAATCGTGCATCAACTAGATAATATTAGTTAACTTCTGACCATAGCGATTTGAAAAATACTACAAAAAAGTTCACCGTGCTAGGGTCGTACAAGAGTTGCTATGTTATGTTTTTCTGACAAAAACAATAGAAATTTGTGTACATCCCTCTTTTGAACCCCTTAATCTCAACCATTTTCAAAATAAATTAGTAGCTTAGAAAGTAGACTCGGAGCACTTCGATCCTTGTTTTTGTTCCATCTCAAAATTTTGAGTGTAGCTATCCTCAATTTCACGTCCAAGGTTAGTATTTCTTGATTTTAGAAAAAAAGTGGCCACTTAAGCCCCCTTTTTGGGAACAATCTTGGTGCACTTACCCTTAATTCACCCCATCTTGCACTAACCTTTTGTCCTGTTAAATTGGATAAATCCAATTATTTAATTTAAAACCCTAAGTCCTCTTATTTAATTAAATAACCCTAAGTTTTTTAATTAAATATCATATCACTTCCCCCTTTTTCATTAAATCATTTATTTAATGAATATCCCAATTCCCCTAATTTGCATAATTAAAAATTTGTTTTAATTATCAAATTACTAATTAAATCTGATCCTCCCACTTGCAAGGGAATATTCCTACTTTGCACATTCCTCCAAAAGGAATATTCTCTTAGAATATTCCTTCCCCTTTTGTATAATTAAAATTTGGTATTATTTAACTAAAGATCTAATTTTCTTCACCCATGAGAATATTCTCTTTCTTCACTCATTTGAAAAAGGGAATATTCCTTTTTGCAACAAACTTTCAAAAAAGATTCTTGTGCAAGTTTTAAAAGTGTGTTTGTTTGGATGAATGTAATCCCTTGATTAAATATCAACTTGCATTCTTAACCCTTGATGGGAATCCACGATCCATGCCTCCATCTTCCTTCCATTTTGACCATTGATTGATCCTTTTGATCTTGGCCACTAGTTTCATTTTTCCTATTCTATAAATAGAGCTTACATCTATTGAATAGGGATCCATCTTTTAATAGTAAACTTATGATGTGAAAATCACTCTCATCTTGCACTCATATTTCATGTTTTAAAAAGTATTTTAGTTTATTTTACTTGCATTATTAGCTTAGAGCATCCATTAATGGCTTCCATGGTAACTTAGTTGCATCCATTTGGTATATCTTGAAATTAGGGTTTTAATCTTATGAATCTTGCATACATTTAGAATATATTGTATACACTCACATTGATCATCATAAGCATTTATCATGTTAAAATAGCTTTCATCATGTTTTACAATACATCTTTCATCTGTTTCATCGATTCTCTTCAATAGAATTGATCGAAACAAGCTCATTATCCATGGGATTGGGAAAGGGTCACCATTCTACATCAATGCGACACCATTCCCCCAATAAGATAAGATTCAATTGATTAGAATAGATGTTTTTGAAGCTTTCATATTTTAATATGTTAGTTTTAAAGGCTTCTTTGCTTAGTTTTCATTGAATGATCTTATTGGACTGATGTTTAGTGGCTTAATTATACTTTGAATCCTCATGGATCTTGTAGTTAGCCTATACTACATTCATCGATCACATTTTGGCACTAGAAGGAGGGTAGGATCAGCCAATGTAGGAGGGAAGGATCTTGTATACTTGAAAATCCACAAAAATTCAAAAATTGTAAGTCAAAATCCCAAAAACATCCAAAAAACATCAAAATCCCTAAAAAGGAAAAAACATCAAAAATCCAAAAATAGTACCTTGTCAAACTATGAGTCTTTGGGTTTGAACATAGGTAGGGCCATCATTGATGTGCCCCCAAGACACCCTAGGTTAGTCCCTTAGGAGTGTGTCATAATAAACTAGCAATCCATCAATTGGTAATATCTCATCACTGATAAGTCAAGACAATCGAACTACCTGGTCTCTACGTGTATAACGTAGGAAAGACTCATCTTTGATAAGCCCCTAAGGCCCCTAGGATAGTCTTTTAGGTTAGGTTCTTGGTCGAATCTTGGAAAAACCCTAAACATTAAAAAAACTTATGAAAAAATCCAAAAACAAAATAAATATAAAAAAGCCTTAAACATTTGAACTGAGTTGAACTGATCCTAAATCTTTTTCAAGAGATCAACCCAAAATACAAAATTTCCACCCGATCTCTCAAGTGGTTAGGGTACTAGCTTAATTCTTTCCGTTGGGGCAACAATGGGGCATTTGATTTTTTTTTTTTAAAGAGAATTTTGATCTAAGCAACAGTTTTAATCTGAAAAACGTCAATCTTTGAACCAATGTAACAGGCACCTCGCTTCAAAGAGGGGAGAAATGTAGACATTTAAAAATGTCTAGAATGATAGCACACACTCAAATCTAATATATTAACATCATTTCATCCTAAAACCCATCCTCTTTTCGCTTAATTGATTAAATTAGCCTAGCTATTTAATTAATTATGTAATTTTCATTTATTAATCTAATTGACCTAATTAGGTTAATTCACCCCCTCTTACACTAACCTTTCGTCTTGTTAAATTGGATAAATTAAATTATTTAATTTATAACCCTAAGTCCTCTTATTTAATTAAATAATCCAAAGTTATTTAATTAAATATCATATCACTTCCCCCTTTTTCATTAAATCATTTATTTAATGAATATCCTAATTCCCCTAATTTGTATAATTAAAAATTTGTTTTAATTATCAAATTACTAATTAAATATAATTCTCCCACTTGCAAGGGAATATTCCTAAGGAATATTCCCTTTCTTCACTCATTTGAAAAGGGAATATTCCTTTTTGCAACAAACTTTCAACAAAGCTTCTTGTGCAAGTTTTGAAAGTGTGTTTATTTTGATGAATGTAAGCCCTTGATTAAAAATCAACTTGCATTCTTAACCCTTGATGGGAATCCATGATCCATGCCTCCATCTTCCTTCCATTCTGATCGTTGATTGATCCTTTTGTTCTTGGCCATCAATTTCATTTTTCCTATTCTATAAATAGAGCTTGCATCTATTGAATAGGGATCCATCTTTTAATAGTAAACTTATGATGTTAAAATCACTCTCATCTTGCACTCATATTTAATGTTTTTTTAAAAAAATTAGGTTATTTTAGATGCATTATTAGCATAGAGCATCCATTAATGGCTTCCATAGTAACTTAGTTGTATCCATTGAGTATATCTTAAAATTAGGGTTTTAATCTTATGAATATTGGATACATTTATAATAGATTGCATACACTCACATCGATCATCATAAGCATTTATCATGTTAAAATAACTTTCATCATGTTTTACAATACATCTTTTATCGATTTCGTCGATTCTCTTCAATATAATCGATCGAACCAAGCTCATTATCCACAAGATTGGGAAAGGGTCGTCATTACACATCAATGAAACACCACTCCCCCAATAGGATAAGTTTCAATGGATTATAATAGATGTTTGTGAAGCTTTTTTATTTTAATATGTTAGTTTTAATGGATTCTTAGCTTAGTTTGCATTGAATGATCTTATTGGACTGATGTTTAATGGCTTAATTATACTTCGAATCCTCATGGATCAAGTGTAGTTAGCCTATACTATGTTCTTTGATCACATCATCTACTTTAACTATTTATATCTTGTTATTGTATTCATACTTCATCTCATGGTGAAGAGTAGATGAGACTCCTTTCATGGTATGAATCCATGGTCTACCTAGGAGAAGACTATATGAAAGAAATCTTGGCATGAGATGCAAACAACTAGGAAAAACCATGGGTCCAACCTCAATGGGTAGTATGATCATTCCTAATGATTTCTCATTAACATTTTCAAAACCATGGATACTAACATCATAGGGTTCTATGACATTTTTATCCACACCAATTTTATCTAGGAGGTCAATACTACAAATATTAAGACCCGCTCCATTGCCTATGAGAGTACACCTAACTCTAATTTCATTAATGATAACCTTTATCATTGAGGCCTAATGTTTATTTTGGATCTTGAGTGAGGGTAATTCATGTTGAGGTAATGTAATATCCAACTTTGTCACTTGCAAACAATCAAATAAGGTGGCCCATCATTCAGTCTAGTAGAAGATGGGACATCAATCTTTTGGAAAACCTCTTGGAGAATCCTATTGTATGTAGGTGGTTTTTGAATAAAATCCCAAAGGGAGATTTTTGCTAGAGTACAATGAAGTTGATCAACAAGATCATACTCTTTACCATTACATTGATGAATGTTATATGTGTGAGCAACTGTGTGATAACTTGGTTTATGTGACATATGATCACTAGTGAGTTGTCTTACAAAGTTCAAGATATGGCTAGGGCATTGAGGAGGTCCTATAATGAGAGGTGACCTAAAAACAAAAAAAAATCCAATAGACCTGATGCAAGCACAAATCTAGAAACCAGGTTCTAGGTATGCAAATTGACAACATGCATTAATCTATTTTGGAGATCTCAGGAAAGTTTTTGGATTACTAGGACGCCCTAGGGTGTTTGATTCATATAAGGGATTTTTCTAAGATTGCAATTTTAGAGGCACTAGTGACATGAACTAA
The DNA here is from genome assembly GCA_007258455.2 of Sequoia sempervirens. Lineage (NCBI taxonomy): Eukaryota > Viridiplantae > Streptophyta > Pinopsida > Cupressales > Cupressaceae > Sequoia > Sequoia sempervirens. Next base: position 33,652 of record VDFB02167126.1, read on the forward strand.
CTATATGATAACTTTCAAACCTAGATTTAGAATTAATTATGTTGTTGTTTTGTAAGTTTTTGGATTGTGCAATGTGTTGTAACAACCTAGGGTTTTGGATTTTTGCAAAAATGAAACTATTCTACCCAAATTATGTAATGCTTTAGAAAATGTAAACAATTATTCTATATATCTGGCAATCTTCAATATTGAAATACAATATTTTTTTATAAATGTGCAATAAATGAAGCAAAATGACAACTTTCTTTAACATGCAATAACACTTTTCTAGAATTTCAATTAAGATATTTACAAGTAGAATTAGACAAATAATATAGAGACAAAGACCTATGCAAAAAAATTCTAAGCCACCTATAGTAGGATAGAGCACCCAAGGGCGTCTGAGTCCCTAATAGAGGTTTAGAAAAATGAAAAAATTGAATGTTTAGGTTGTTGTTTAAGGATGTTTCTATCTGCAAACTAGTTTGATAGTGATCATTTTTCCAAAATTTTCCCAATTGAAGGTAATGTAACTCAAATGCAGATGTTTCAATAAGAAATGACAATTACAAATACAATTTTGAATGTAAATCTAATCTAAATGACTTAAACTAAACCTATTGCAACTTATGATGCAATATGATATGCAATTTTTTGAATTTTCGTGAATTTTTATAATGCAAAAATAAAACCCTAAATGAAAAATGCAAAACCATGGAATACAAAACCTAGATCTAGGGTTGGATGAGTAATTTTTAGAAGGCTTATGATGTCAAAATTTTTGGTTCACCAAAATGTAACATATGAAAAAGGGAACCCTAAGTTTAGGGTATAAACCTAGGATTGCTTTTTGATCATTTTCAAAGGTACATTAGGATGAAAATAAATAAGGTGTTTAGATTGAGTTTTAGCCATGAAGGTGAGTTAACCAGACCTGGATTTGATCCTTTGGAGGCTTAGAAATGGACTAGAATTAATTTTCTATGATTAACCAAATTAGAATATATGGCCTAATATGAAAATGCAAGATCACGATAATGCATAGACTAGAACAATAGTTTGCATGCAGATCTGGGAAGTGCAGAGGACTATGTACCTATCACCAAAAGTTGTATCTGATCATTATAGCAAGATAGGGTCACCTTAGGCTGAATGGGTCCTTGTAAGACACTTTGAGTCTATTTTTAGGGTCCTCTAAAGACATATCTAAGACTTTTTTTTCCACTTGCAAAGTTGTCAGAACACAATTAGATAGATTTGTAGGCGAGTTTTTATTTGTTGACAAGATGTAGGGCTTAAACCACAACAATGGATAATTTATCTTTCAGCTTCCCTCAATCCTCTTCAAACCTAAAACTTGCACATTCGAAGAGACAAAATGTTGGTCATTTGGGGGATTGCCTTAGTCAAACCCTGTGTAGGTTCCATAGTTTTCACAATAGAAATGTCAATGATAAAATGATAATGGATAGGAAGGAATGATGAAATCATAAATTGATACAACTCACCACCATTCAATTGCTTCCTTGATGGACTAAATTCTTTCACATCACCTCAAGGTCTTGGATCTTTCTTGCTTGATTTTATTGAATGCTTTGGAGACCTACAAAAGGGGTTATCCTTCACAAAAAAATGATGACATAAACACATAAACTCACATAGGATTTGACATGATGCTTGGATCTTGAATTGTTGTAATGAATATCTAAAATGTTTCTCTTGAATTTCTCTCGACAATAATGCTTGCTTGTAAAATATCCTTCTTTCTTTCTTCTAGTTTTAAATGGTGAAAATACTAGGCATTTATAGGTATTTATTCAATTTCTTTAAAATTAATTCGCAATAGATGACCTTTACAAAATTGGGTCCTGGTAGAATATGACTTATTTTCCCTAGGGCGAATGGGTCCTGATCCTATTTTCTAGAACATTAAGTGTTGAGGGAAAATTATCAATTGGATGCATTTGTTCAATGCTTGCAATCTATTGAAAAACGATAAAAATGGGCCTTGAAATACATAATTTAGGAAAAAAAATTAAGAAAAAGGTGGGGGGCCTATAGATATATTAGTAATAATTAAAATTTATAATAGGTAATAGTCCCAAGAACACCTTTACAATGAAGAGCTATCTACTAGCCCCAAGTTTTCTACTGAAAATGGGTTGATTATACAAAATATTCAGAAATCCACAACAAAACTTATTTTTTCAGCCTGAAACTAAGACAGATTTGGACATGAAGAAAGCGAACTAAACACCCTTGCATGACCGCTGGACTAATTCTCCCTTGGGTCTTCCTGTGATATTAAGATTATGTCTAGGATAGGAATTTGCACCCTTCTTGCTCAAGCCAAATCTGATCTAAATTTTTTGAATCTGTTGCTCCAGAACTTGGTGCTCCAGAAACCGATGCTCTAGAACTTTAGCCTCGATAGTCACATTCTTCTTACACAATCCTTGGACTGAATTCTCTCTTGGTTCTTCCTGCACTATTAAGATCATGCCTAGGATAGGACCTTGCACCCCTCTTGCTCAAGCTAAATCTGATATGAATTTTCTAAATCTGTTGCTCCAGAACTTGGTGCTCCAGAAACTGTTGCTCCAAAACTTTAGCCTCAACAGTCACATTCTTCTTACCCTTAACATACTCAAAATCAAAATCATAATCCTATATCTTACAGATTCATTTCTATTGCCACTCTTTAAGGGATTATTGCTCTGATACCATTGAAATATCTCTAGCCAAATTTGAACTATGTTTTCTAAATTTGTTGCTCTGAAACTTGGCGCTCTGGAGACTGTTGCTCCAAAATTTCATCAAAAACTTTTCTTGTAAGATTTTCAACTATTGCTTGTCTTTTCTTTTTATATTTTCAAGATATATGGAGAGACTGTCTGGAAGGGTGAGCAAACAACACCACAACTGACGCCACCCATCACACAGAATCTTTGTTGTTTCCACCTTCATCTTTCACACATGGTCGAAGTCATGGCTTCCTTAATAGCTATTACAATAAATTTTGAGTATGCTTGCAATTCTAGGTCATTATATACATCAATTTCTTTCCCATCACAACCCATATTCGCCAATTTGTCTTCCATGCCATTCCCCTCTCTATAAGTATGTGAGATGATAAAAGTTTGAAATTTATCCAACAAAAACCAATTTTTTTGTAAAATATATTTCAAGCACCAACTATGCACCTTTCTCTCCTTGCAAGAATTAATTATAATTAAGGAATCCCCCTCGATGTGAACTTGTGCAATACCCAATTTGAGGGAAATTTCCAATCCTTCCAGGACTGCCTAAGCCTCAGCCACATTATTCATGCCCATTGGAAGTGAAAATGAATTGGCCACTATTACCGATCCCAAAGAGTGTTAGATAAAACTTCCTACCCCTGAGATGCCCAGATTTTCTCTCAAAGCACCATCAAAGTTAAGCTTGAAAAAATTAGAACATGGGGGTTTTCATTTGATTTCTTTTCTATTCACCATCACTCTGCTATATTGATGTACACTTCATGCAAACGAAAAAATTATGTTCCTCCAGCTCTTCAAAATAGAGTCATCCCAACTTGTGAACAAGGAGGATGTGTTATTATGTTTCAGAACATAATCTTTAACCACTTCTAAAACTGCTTTCTCAATTTTGACTTTAACAACCTCAATTGAAGAACTTGATTTCCTGAAAAACACGTAAATTGTGTTCCCACCATATATTCCATATTACTAGTGGTGGAATAACTTGTCATATAGAAGCAAAAAAATAGGTTTTATACAATAATGGCCAGGTCTAGAAGATGTCCCAAATAGAATTTGGCAAAGGGTTGTGTAAGTTCAACTTGCTCTTTATGAACAACCAACAATCCTGTGCAAAGCTACATTGAACAAAAAAATGGTCTACATTCTCCAACTCTTCCTCACATAAATGAAACTTGAAAGGATCAACAATTCTTAGTTTAGTTAAGTGATCACTCATTAAAATTCTCTTTCGTAAAGCTAACCATGCAAAACTCCCAACTTTTGGGAGTATCTTGTTATTCCAGCGAAATGAATAAGACCTCTGTGAGACCAACTGATCCATACACTATATTAGAGCTTGATATCCTTGCTTCAGAGAGTAGGAGCCCTCTTTCAAAGGAGCCTAAAAAATCTTATCAGGATTCCCTGAGATGAACATAATTCTACTTCTTAGAAAATCTTGAAGCAACGAAAATTGATTGGCAAAGAGGGATGAATTAGACTATTTTTTCTAGATTACTTTACCTATTAGGCCTTCTATTGAATGAACATTATCTAGAAAGTTTTCACCCCATTCTCTTGAAAATACAACCCTAACCTGTTGTAATTCCTGAATGTTTTTCAAAGGAGGCTTACCATTCCATGAATCCCCCCAAAACTTCACACTTTTCCCATCATGAGTTTCCTACGTAATGAATGAAGTAATAATCGACCTGCATGATGTCAAGAAATTCCATATGGACGATCTTGAAGGTGGGTTTGAAATAGTAAGAATCTTCAAGGGGTTTGGAGTGTCAAGATACATAGCCTGCATTAGCTTGCACCACTTCATTTCATGCTTTGTGTACATTTTCCAAACTAACTTGGCCCCAAATGCCATGTTCCTGATTGAGATATTGTGAATACCTACTCCTCCTTGATATTTTTCCAGTGCCATGCTGTCTAATGATATTAGAGGCACATTTTTGAAATCATTCATATTACCCTTCCATAGAATTTTTTTGATAATGCTCTCAATTTCAAGGATAACCGACTTTGGATCCTTGAGAACCACCAAAAAATAGTAAGGGATTACAGATAATACTAATTTTATTAAAAGAATTATGCCTGATAATGATAACCATCATGCCTTCCACATTGGAATCCTTTCCTTTAATCTTTCTATTACTTTAACCCAGTAAGCAACTTTATTTGGACCTTTGAAAAAAGGGATACCTAGGTATGCACATGGAAACACTGCTTGCCTAAACCCTAGTATTTTAATTATCTTAGTTTTTATAGCCTCTTTTGTATTGAAAACATAAATTTTGGACTTAGAGGCATTAACTTTCTAAACTAATGTTGAGCAATACCTGTCAAGCACTTGTTTGATTTGAATGGATTCATCCATAGTTGATCTACTTAAACAAATGGTATCATCTGAAAATAGAGAATGAGTTATTGAATTTTTTGTGTTTGAAATAGTAATGCCTCTCCAAATTCCTAGGCTCTATTTATAGATAATTAATCTACTTAGTGCCTTAGCCATTATAATGAATAGGAAGGGGGATAATGGATCCCCTTGTCTCACTCTTTGTGATGCTGCAAAGAAGCCCATAGGTGAACCATTGAGGATGATTGAAAATTTTTCTCCTAACAAATAAGATCTAATCCATCTATGCCATTTTCCTTTGAAACCAAATTTCTAAAGAACTTTGTTAAGGAAATCCCAATCTACTCGATCGTAAGCCTTCATCATGTCACGCTTAACAATGAAAGAAGGTAAACAATTAGAATAAGTTGAGTGAAGGGTCTTGTTGATGGCGATTTTGGCACCACAATAATGCAAGCAAAATATTGCTATTCTGCTTCTCCTGAAAGAGAACGATGATCACATGGATATCTTAGCTCCCAAGGTCTATGTAGTTGGTTCTCAGCTGTGCTGATGTACCTCAGTGGTCAATGTAACAGTAATGTTCAAGGGGCTTGCTGGTGTTGAGCTTTTGGATTGTTTTGGGTTAAACATAAATTCAAACCTACTCTAACTGGGGTTTTAAATAAACATAAAAAGATGGATCAGGGCTTTGAGATAGAAAAGAATGACACTTCATCCGAATCAACTAGACCTGTCACCTTCCAAGGAATTCCTAACTAAGACTGTAGAACAAAATAAACTTGTGACTAACACACAGTTCCATTCATTCACAGTGCTGATTTAAACAGTAGATTACAAATTACCATTCAAGTAAAACATAAAACCAAACTTCATCCCTTGAAAGCTTCTCAAATCAGATGATTAATTCGAGACAAACACCATTCTGGAACACAAAATGAAGTAGATTAAGATCTGGTTGCTTCTACTATTCATAAAACATATAAACAACAATTACAAAATTGGCACAATCACCAGTGTACAGAAAATCTGTGACTCCAAGTTGTTTCCATTTACACTAAGAAAACTGAAAGATACATTAGTCTTCTACTTAATCTAACTCCTAGCTACCAGTTCAATTCTACAAGTCCTCTATCTACTACTTTCTAAACCTACAAAGTTCCCTACAAGTTCTAACCTTTACAATGAGGCAAGAATGCCTTATATACAGAATGTACCCAAAAGAATGCGCTGTCCCTCTGCATTAGGGTTTACAAAATATCTTTAGACTACAGGAGAGTCGGCTCTCAGATATTTTGAAGAAAGTTGGTTGTGCATTCAATGTGAATCCTCATTGTCCATGCTGATGAAAGATTTCTGGGAAAGATCTGTAGATCTTTTGCTGCTATAGCATTAACTCTTCTGTCTCTGTGTCCATCTTTGAACTCTCTTGCAGTCCACCTTGAATGCTTCAGAATATCCCCATTAATACTAATTTGTTCCTACCAGTGGTCACTACAACTATCCTTGTGACTCATAGTTCCTTTATTTCCTTCGGCCTTTCTTCATGTTCTGGACCCTCTACATGTTGACCATCTCCTGGAAGCACCACTGGGCCTTGTTGTAGATCTTTGCATTTTGCCCGAGCTGATCCATCGTCACCTGTTCTTAGAAAGAGTCCATTTGGTTTGCATTCTGTTGGTCTTCCACAGGGGGAACATTTAATCGGTCAAACTGTCGCCAATCAGTCCTCTTAGCCTCTTATGATTGGTTAGACATACGCCACGTGAGCTTCTCGGGTGGTCAATGGTGGTTCGAATGGCATCGCATGTCGGTGAGACACTCATCGTGTCTCCCTGATGTGATTATCGCTTTTAGCAACTATCGGCATAGCATAAGACAGTCGGCGAGACCTTTCGGCAAGCTACAGAAGTTATACCGAGCTCACAAAGACCATCAACAAGACTCCTTACTGTCGGCCAGAGGCTATGGTGAGTTGTCCTTGGTTATACCGATGCCTCCTTCACTGGGAAACCCATCACTATTGGGAAGAACTTTAGTGAACTCCTTTTCATTCTCACCGAGCCCACCTTCTTCCTCTACGAGCTCGACCTCTTTTCCTTTCGGTGTGACTTTCTTCCTTCGCCAAGACCTTTTGGTGAAGGTATGATCCTTGGCCGAGCTCCATTTCTTTTCGGTGGGACCCCGCTTTATGTTGGCATGACCTTCGCTTGTTGCCGTGACCTCATAGCGATGCCCCCTCATTTGTTTGGAGTCTCCCCAAATTCCTCTTGTTGACCTTCTTGTGCCAGCTTCTCTTTTTGTTTCGGCGTGACCTTCATGAGTCAGCCAGACCTCTTGGCGCATACCTTTCCTCTCCCCGAAGGGACATCCTGTCGGCGTGACCTCACCTCTTCGGCCAGACATCACGCTGAAGGAAAAATTATCGCTGACCTTAGATCTTTGGTGGGACCCCTTTGTGTCGGCAAGACTCTCTTTAGTTGGCGAGACTTTACACCGAAGGAAGCTTCCTTTTGCTGAATTCTGTTGTCACCAAGACCTCGCTGTAGTCACACCGATGCGTTTTCTTTGTTCCACATATGTCACCGTAGCATTTTCTTGTCGAGGAGATGTCCTATAGAAACCTCATGTCTCAGTGAAAGCCTCCACATGTTCTTTCTTTGGTCGCTGAGACTTATTAATTCTCTCGCCGAAGACCACTGATAGAATCCCTCATGCCATGTCGGTGTGACTGGAGCCGTTCGGTGAGACGCTATTCTGATGCAGTTGAGTTTTTCCAAAGTGTTTACTTACTAGCGGTCGGTAAGACATTGCGGAATCACTGAGACTTTATACTGACGAACAGATCTCTCCGCGAAGTGCTTGTTTGTTGTGCGGTAGTCGGTGAGACTTCACGGATTCGTCAAGACTCCTTGGCGAAGGGAAAACCCTTCACCGATATACGAATCCCTTTGTACCAGTCGGTGAGTCCCGAGGATCTTGCCGAGACTTTTCTCCGAAGGAAACCCCTCATACCGATAGGAAACTCCATGTCGCTAGGACGATGACCTCTGTCTTGCCGATAGATTCCTGCATATGAATTCCACTCACTGTGACAATCTCGAGGTCTTGCCGATAGGCAACATAGACACATATTGACAAAATGCACTGGTAGTCAGCAAGACAACTGCAAGGTCTTGCTGACTTTTGCCTTATCTAATTTTTCAGACCAACTGAATTGAGGGATGCCTTCCAACTGAGCTCCCTTGACAAAAAAATCATCCTATATGTGATTTAATCTTGCATTCAACGAAGAAAACCATAGTAAAGATCACATAAATAGAAGTTAAATAAACAAAATCATCATTGAAATGAATCCTATGTTAGTAAGGTGCCGTTAAATCTTCAAACAAAATGATCATACAAACAGTTCGGGTTTCAGGCCGACCCGCGGAATCCAAGCCAAGGAGGAATTTCGAAGAATTCTGAGTCGGGCGGATTCCAACGGAATAAGCATGAAAACACCCATTAGAAGCTTAATCCGATCATTATCAATCAAGGAACAACATGCGAGATCTTCAAAATAGCATCAATTAATTGTAAATGCATCATCATTTATTAACTAGTCCTACTACTCCATACTTCTTCACATTTCACAGATTCCGGGGAAATTTGTGTGGGACGGATTTCCGCGAAGGAGAAGACATTCCGGAAAACCTAGAAAAAATAGGGAACAATGGATTTCGGGAAAATCCGGAGGAGAAAGAAATCCGCGAAGAAGGAGACATTCCTCAGAGGCCTCAGGGATTTCGAGAAAATCCAGTCCACGCAGAATTCCCGGAAGACCAAAAATGCCCGAATAACAGCGTTTGGCTGGAGCTCAAGTGAGATCCGGGAAAATCCGGATTGGGTGGAAAATCCCGAACTCGGGAGAAAACCCAAATTCCAACTGAGGTAGAACCAAAATTAGATCAAATAGATCAAAAGTCAAAACTTAGGAGGAAAACAAAAGAATTCCAAAAAGAAAAGAAAATAACGAAAAGCAAAGAACCAAAAAGAAAAGGGGGGACCCGTTTTGTTCCAAATAAAAATGGGGGTGGTTATGCAGGCATAACAAATGGTGACTTGGATGGGAAAATGGTTTAAGCATTTTCAAGAAGTTGAAGGCTTCAGCTACCCAAAACTCCTGGTTCATGAACATCACAACTCCAGTTGGGTTAGTTATAACAAGCAAGGTAGAGCTAGAATCTCAAATGTAAGTCAATCAATGGCTACCCCTTGAATCTTTGTGTGTGCCTGATAGTGTACCATCCTTTCATAAAGTTTTCCCTATCTTTCGGACAACAATGTGCAAGATTTGACCTACATGAGTTGATTCCTTTTAGCTATCGTGCAATGATATCCTGGGCATTGCTCTGCTGCCAGTCAGGCGTCTATAGCCCCGACAGAGATACCTCTAGTTTCCTCATAGCATTGCTCTATTGCCAGTCAGGCATCCATAGCCCTGGTAGAGATACTGGAATCACCCATTCATATTGAATTCCCTTTTTTTCTTTAGATAATTCTTTTCTTTTCTCTCTTTTTTTTTTGTTTTCTCATAGAGTTTCAGATATTTCATTTAGTTCTTTTTTCAATGTCTGATGCTTAACATCTGATCTGGGTTGAAAACTACCGTGGACCTCAAGATAGCACTTGGGAATCGGATTTTTCACTCAAATCTTGCAACACCATAGTCCTAGCATAGATATACCCTTACAAGAGGAGATGTTCTTAATGATTTTCTCCTAATTCTTCCTACTTCTTCCTTATTCAATTTTGTGCACGTGGGATATCTATCCAACATGAGCCATGCTCCTTTGTCCATTCCTCATCACCCTGATTCTAATCTTGATCGGGAGAGTTGCTGAAATCGTTGGAAGATTTCTCATGATAGCAATCCCACATTAATACCTCATCTCCTTCAAAGCCATCCTTAGTATACTCAACAAAGGTAGACTCTCTATTGAGATTTCCATTATGCTCTAAATTTAGATCCATTTCATGCTTTTCACCAAACAAGTCATCAAAATTATATTTTGGAGAATCAAATGTTTCATCTAGAACTTCATTATGATGTAATGGACTATGCTTTGGAATATGACTGAAAAGAGATGACATGGTTATAACTTCATTATCGAATGAAGTACTTAACTCTATGATTGGATTTTGCAAGGATGAGTTCTCCCAGTGGTCTTGTGTGCGAGGACCAAACTGATCTAAGAATAAGATTTCTAGCTCCGCCCATGAACAAATGCAACTTGGTGGAAGATTAACATACCATTGCCTTGCTGAACCTTGAAGTGTTTTGATGAACAATTGATAGAAAACATCCTCATACTAAACCTGGAGAAAGGTAAGTATATGCCTGCAAGTTATGACATGTTTAGAAGCATTTTTCCCATTGTTAGGGAAAAATAATGGAAGCCGATCATACAGGTGAATAGGGATTTCATGAATGAATCCTGGTATATACAAAGGGTTACCCATCGGAGCTAGGTTTTCCAAGACCTGGCCCACCCCAACTCACAATAATCCAAAATTACTCATAGGGCCCTCCTTCTAGCGCCAGTTCCTGTTGATGGTGATTTTGGCACCACAACAATGCAAGCAGAATATTGCTATTCTACTTCTCGTGAAAGAGAAAGATGATCACATGGATATCTTAGCTCCCAAGGTCTATGTAGTTGGTTCTCAACTGTGTTGATGTCCCTCAGTGGTCAATGTAACAGTAATGTTCAAGGGGCCTGCTAGTGTTGAGCTTTTGGATTGTTTTGGGTTAAACATAAATTCAAACCTACTCTAATTGGGGTTTTAAATAAACAGAAAAAGATGGATCAGGGCTTTGAGATAGAAAAGAATGACACTTCATCTGAATCAACCAGACCTATCACCTTACAAGGAATTCCTAACTAAGACTGTAGAACAAAATAAACCTGTGACTAACACACAGTTCCATTCATTCACAGTGCTGATTTCAACAGTAGATTGCAAATTACCATTCAAGTAAAACATAAAACCAAACTTCATCCCTTGAAAGCTTCTCAAATCAGATGATTAATTCGAGACAAACACCATTTTGGAACACAACATGAAGTAGATTAAGACCTGGTTGCTTCTACTGTTCATAAAACAGATAAACAACAATTATAAAACTGGCACAATCACCAGTGTACAGAAAATCTGTGACTCCAAGTTGTTTCCATTTACACTAAGAAAACTGAAAGATACATTAGTCTTCTACTTAATCTAACTCCTAGCTACCAGTTCAATTCTACAAGTCCTTTATCTACTACTTTCTAACCCTACAAAGTTCCCTACAAGTTCTAACCTTTACAAAGAGGCAAGAATGCCTTATATACAAAATGTACCCAAAAGAATGCATTGTCCCTTTGCATTAGGGTTTACAAAATATCTTCAGACTACAGGAGAGTTGGCTCTCAGATCTTTTGAAGAAAGTCGGTTGTGCATTCAATGTGAATCCTCGTTGTCCATGCTAATGAAATATTTCTGGGAAAGATTTGTAGATCTTTTGCTACAGCAACATTAACTCTTTTGTCTCCGTGTCCATCTTTGAACTCTCTTGCAGTCCACCTTGAATGCTTTGGAATATCCCCATTAATACTAATCTATTCCTGCCAGTGGTCACTACAGCTATCCCTGTGACTCATAGTTCCTTTCTTTCCGCCGGCCTTTCTTCATGTTCTAGATCCTCTACACGTTGACCGTCTCCTGGAAGCACCACCGAGCCTCGCTGTAGATATTTGCATTTCGCCCGAGCTGATCCATCGTCACCTGTTCTCAGAAAGAGTCCATCTGGTTTGCATTCTATTGGTCTTCCACAGGGGGAACAATTAATTGGTCAAACTGTCGCCAATTAGTCCTCTTAGCCTCTTATGATTGGTTAGACATATGCCACGTGAGCTTCTCGGGCAGTCAAAGGTGGTTCGAATGGCATCACATGTCAATGAGACACTCATCGTGTCTCCTCAATGTGATTATCACTTTTAGCAACTATTGGCGTAGCATAAGATAGTCGGTGAGACCTTTCGGCGAGCTATAGAAGTTATACCGAGCTCACAAAGACCATCAACAAGACTCCTTACTATCGGCTAGAGGCTATGGCGAGTTATCCTTGGTTATACCGATGCCTCCTTCACTGGGAAACCCATCGCTACCAGCAAGACCTTCAGTGAACTCCTTTTCATTCTTGTCGAGCCCACCTTCTTCCTCTACGAGCTCGACCTCTTTTCCTTTCGACGTGACTTTCTTCCTTCGCCAAGACCTTTTGGCAAAGGTATGATCCTTGGCCGAGCTCCATTTCTTTTCGGTGGGACCTTGCTTTATGTCATCATGACCTTTGCTTGTCGCTATGACCTCATAGCGATGCCCCCTCATTTGTTTGAAGTCTCCTCAAATTCCTCTTGTTGACCTTCTTGCACCAGCTTCTCTTTTTGTTTTGGTGTGACCTTCATGAGTCAGCCAGACCTCTTGGTGCATACCTTTCCTCTCCCCGAAGGGACATCCTGTTGGCATGACCTCACCTCTTCGGCCATACATCGCATCGAAGGAAAAATTATCACTGACCTTAGATCTTTGGTGGGACCCCTTCGTGTCGGCAAGACTCTCTTCGGTCGGCGAGACTTTACACCAAAGGAAGCTTCCTTTTGCCGAATTCTGCTATCACCAAGACCTCGCTGTAGTCACACTGATGCATTTTCTTTGTTCCACATATGTCACCGTAGCATTCTCTTGTCGGGGAGATGTCCTATAGAAACCTCATGTCTCGGCAAAAGCCTCCACATGTTCTTTCTCTGGACACTAAGACTTATTAATTCGCTAGCTGAAGACCACTGATAGAATCCCTCACGCCATGTCGGTGTGACTGGAGCTGTTTGGTGAGACGCTATTCTGATGGAGTTGAGTCTTGCCAAAGTGTTTACTTACTGGCGATTGGTAAGACATTGCGGACTCGCTGAGACTTTATACCGACGAACAGATCTCTCTACGAAGTGCTTGTTTGTTGTGCGGTATTCAGTGAGACTTCATGGATTCGCCAAGACTCCTTGGTGAAGGGAAAACCCTTCACCGATATATGAATCCCTTTGCCGTCGATCGGTGAGACCCGAGGATCTCGCCGAGACTTTTCTCTGAATGAAACCCCTCATGCCGATAGGAAGCTCCATGTCACTGGGACGATGACCTCTATCTTGTCGATAGATGCCTGCATATGAATTCCACTCGCTATGACAATCTCGAGGTCTTGCCGATAGGCAACACAGACACATATTGACAGAATGCAGTGGTAGTTGGCAAGACACCTGCAAGGTCTTACCGACTTTTTCCTTATCTAATTTTTTAGACCAACTGGATTGTGGGATTCCTTCCAACTGAGCTCCCTTGACAAAAAAAGCATCCTATATGTGATTTAATCCTGCATTCAATGAAGAAAACCATAGTAAAGATCACATAAACAGAAGTTAAATAAACAAAATAATCATTGAAACGAATCCTATGTCAGTAAGGTGTCGTTAAATCTTCAGATAAAATGATCATACAAATAGTTCGGGTTTCAGGCTGACCCGCAGAATCCAAGCTAAGGAGGAATTTCAGAGAATTCTAAGTTGGGTGGATTCCAACGGAATAAGCATGAAAACACCCATTAGAAGCTTAATCTGATCATTATCAATCAAGGAACAACATGTGAGATCTTCAAAATAGCATCAATTAATTGTAAAATGCATCATCATTTATTAACTAGTCCTGCTACTCCATACTTCTTCACATTTCATAGATTCCGGGGAAATCCGCGCGGGATGGATTTCCACGAAGGAGAAGACATTCCGGAAAAACCGAAAAAAATAGGGAACAACGGATTTCGGGAAAATCCTGAGGAGAAAGTAATCCGCAAAGAAGGAGACATTGCTCGGAGGCCTCGGGGATTTCGGGAAAATCCGGTCCATGTAGAATTCTGCGAAGACCAAAAATCCCCGAATAACAGCATTTGGCCGGAGCTCAAGTGAGATCTAGGAAAATCCAGATTGGGTGGAAAATCCTGAACTCGGGAGAAAACCCAAATTCCAACTGAGGCAGAACCAAAATTAGATCAAATAGATCAAAATTCAAAACTTAGGAGGAAAACAAAAGAATTCCAAAAAGAAAAGAAAATAACAAAAAGAAAAGAACCAAAAAGAAAAGGGGGGACCTGTTTTGTTCCAAATCAAAATGGGGTGGTTATGTAGGGCATAACATGTCTCATGTGCAATTAGTGCTCCTTCAGATGTTTCATGACTTGGGACAAAGCCTCCCTTCTCCTGAGAGATAATATTTTCAATAAGAGGTTGCAATCTAAGGTATATGGCCTTGGTAAGATCTTATATATAGTGTTGCATAATGATATGGGCCCAAAATTTGTGAAGGTTTTGGGGTTTTTTACTTTTGGAATGATTGTAATGTTTGTCACATTGAACTTCCTGAGCATGGAACCGGTTCTTCTTGATTCTTCTAGGGACCACAATAGGTCATGGCACAAAAAATCCCACCCTTTTTGATAAAATATTGTTGTAAATCCATTCAAACTAGGTACCTTATCTGGAGGAAATGAAAAAAAACATCTTTAACTTCATCCAAGGTAAAAGGTTTGAGTAGGGAATCATTATCCTCATCTCGAATTAGAGAGGGAATAACCTCGAAAATCTCAACTTCATCTTTCCTGCACTAATCATCTTTGCCTTGCAGGGCTGTTAAAAGTTTAGAAAATAATCTCCCAGCTTCTCTCTTAATATATTCTTTTGACGTTAGCAAGATGCCTAAAGCCATCTCTTGAATTGAAAATATTGTTGAAGTAGCTCTTTTTATCTGCACAAAAGCATGAAAATACTTTATATTTCTGTCACCCTTTTTGAGCCATTGTTCTCAAGATTTATGGCTTCAATATATTTCTTCCCTAGCACATAACTCTTCCCAATCCCTTTACAATTTTTTTTCCTTCTCAAACAGATTATCATCTAATCCATTTTGAAAAACATGCTCATGGATTGCCGATAGCTCTTTGAAGACATCCTCTTTTTGTTGGAAAACATTTTTGAATACCTGTTCATTCCATACTTTTATTTGTTGTTTAACATGTTTTAATTTTTGATAATGTTGATACATTTTCGAACCCTATTCAAATAGAGAATTTATCCACCATTGACGCAAAAGGGGCAAGAACTATGGGTTCCTGAACCACATGCTTTCAAGTTTGAAGGACAATTTTCCATTAGGAAGGGAGACAATTGACATATGCAAAGAGATCGCATAATGATCAGAGCCAACAAGAGGTAGGATTTCATATTCCAATTTGTGTTTCCCTAAAAACTAGTTTAAAGATACCAAAAACCTATCTAATCTTTTAGCAATTTGTAAGAAACCTTTTCCGTGGTTCGTCCATTTGTACTTCCTCTTGAATGATACAATGTCTTTCAGAGCATTGGTGAGAATGAAAGAAATGAAATCTTCAATCACTCTTAATGGTGGACTAATACCTCCAACTTTTTCTTGTGGTGAGACAATAGCATTAAAATCTCCTCCCAAAACAACTTTAGCGTCACCCAGGCCATTTAAAACACGAGTTATTTTATCCCACAACTCTTTCTTTTCAAATGATGAATTAGGTCCATAAATATTAAACCAAACTTTTAGGCTAAATTTAGAAACCTCAAGCAACTTCCAATTAGACTCATTCCTTATTGAAATAACATTTACTGCTTTAGGGTTCCACAAATAAATCAACCCACTAGAGACCCCCTGGGCTAGAGAGTGGGTCTATTTCCACCTTGTCCATTTTTGTAGGGAGGTTTCATAAGATTGTATTGAGAGTTTAGACTGAAGTAAAACAATATCTGCTCCACAAGCATCAATTTGATGCTTGATATGAGCTCTCTTGTCAGGGGAATTTATGCCCCTGACATTCCATGAGAAAACCTTCATTGCACTCGAGGAGAGCAACAAGCACTCCTTGGGCGTTTTCTTGGAATAGATAAATAGTTTTTTGAACCCCTGCTTCAATCTCCTCTTTCAATTTATCCAAGTTGGATTTCCCTCCCCACTTCCTTGGTGACTTCTTCAAAATTGCTTTAGAGGGAGTCTAAGATATGGACAATGTCTTTGAATAATCATATTCTGCTTCTTCTTGATCTACCAAGCAAGACTCTACTTGCTTCAAATGGTGATCTAAAGGTTCATCAGTACACTGATCTAACCCATAATCTTCATAAGTTATCCCTTTTTTCCCACAATCCAACTTATGTTTTGTTACCCCTGCTGTACTGTCCTCTTGAGCCACTACACCTTCCCCCCGACCCTTCTCAGCTGCAAAATCCTCTACTATTTCATCATACATTTTTGAACCTACTGATATTAAGAATTGTTCTACTAGCAATTCTAGTTCATCTATTTTATCAGGCTGAGTAACTTGAATCAATGTAGATGAGTCTTGAGATAGGAGAATAGGAAAAATACCCCTACATCTATTTGTTGTCACATCTTGAGGCTTTGAACAATCTTCAAACATCAATTTTCGCACAATAATGTCTAGGTGTTGTTCTAAAACTTGGGGAAGAGAAGATGAGTATAGGTTAAGACAACAATCTATGTATATTCGCATAAAAAAATCCTTCTACTTGTTGGTTTGTAGGGAGATCAAAACAGTCTTTTTCAAGTTAGACTTCCCTCCTATCTCCAAATTATTCTCTATCTTCTTTTCACACCAAATCCCTTTGCTGACATGCTTCACAATTTCTGATATTGATTTATCATTTGGTGATGGGGCAAGATCTCTATAGCAACATTAGCGTATTGCCCACAATTTGAATCATCATGATCAAGGCTAGTCTGACAATTTACAAGCTTGTGCCCTAACATATGACATTTTACACAAGCATTATCCGAGGTTTCCAAAATGATATTCTGAACCCATTTCCCAAATTTTGATGCTAGGTGGATTTTTTGGGGAAAACCTTTTGAGATATCAAGTAATACACAAACCCTAACTAGCATTGAAGGGTTTTGAAAAAATATAAGGCCATGTTTGAGGGATATTCCTCCTTGATTAGCCATTATTTTGATTAAATTCAATACCCTGTATTCCAATGGTAAAGCATGCATTTGAATCCAGTAAGGAACAAATCTTAAAGAAAAATCTTGGGGCTGAAAATTCAGAGCCCATGGCTGCATGCATAGGCTCAAGCCCTCAAAAATATAGGATTTAACTTTAAACACAACATTGCACCTTTCTTTATTGCAAAAAATTACAACAAAAATCCCCATAGATTTATCTATATAAAAAACTGCTTGGACCCCTTCCCATTCTTTAGCCAGTAATTCCTTTAATTTACCTAAATCAGGGGTCTAATTCACAAACTTACAAATCAATGCTTTATCTCTGAGATCCTTAACCTGAGGTTTCAATAGATGCTCCAGAAATGCAATCTGTAATATGCCCTTTCGATTCGCTTGGGAATCCCTTTGGCCATCTCCCCCTTCTTCTGCCATGTTGGTATGCTCCTTCTATGCTGAATGGGTAGGCTTTGTCTATCTCCAAATTTTCTTTCAAGATTTCCTTGGCACACTTCTTCTTTTTCTTCTGGAACCCTTTTTTTTTTTTTTTCCTTGCCCAGGCAGCGATCCTGAAATGGTCTTTTGGGCCTGCTTATTCTCTAATGATCCCTTTCCTTTTTCCTTCTAGTTCTCCTTATTTGTATTATTGTCCAGTACATCCTTCTGAATCCCCTAATCCCAAGAGTTTTGTAAAGCTTCTTTTCTAAAATCATCCTGTATTTTCCTTTGTTGATTTCTCAAGGTCGACACAGAGTAGCACCTTCCAGAGAAATCATGGGGTCGTGCAAACCATTGGGATGACACTTGAGAATATTGCACCGACTGACTTCTTGTGTGATTCAGATGGAACCCTCCTTGACTCGGACCATGGGGCTCACCTCTCCCTTGCAACTTCGAAGCCCTAAGAGATATGAGGTCAAGCTTGCTATCTTCATATAGCTTGTTCAAAAACTTTGGGTCTTTTTCATACTATCTTTTAGCTGTAAGATTCTACTCGCAGTCTCCTAGTGCCCTATCTTCTTTGAAAATATAAAAAACTAGCTTCTTACTATGATCCAGATGCCGGCTAGGTCGAAATAGAACCCAATTAGGTTTTGTAAATCTATACTTTACTCTAGTAGGTCTGTGCCTTGCTTGTTGCCAAGTATCATTCCCTGTGGGTCCACATTTTTGAAACTAGCCAACATATCCTTGAAAGCTTTGAGGCCCATGAGAGGACATAGTTCTAGCATCTTCTGCGTAGTTACCATTGTTGCACCATTCCCTATTCCCTCCTAAAAGTTTGTCATCACTTTCCCAGTGTTGGAACCCATTCCCTCCTGAAGATTGACTGTCGCTTTTCCGTCGCAGAGACCCATTCCCTCCTGAAAAGTGACTGTCGCTTTTCCAATTTTGAGACCCTTTCCCTCCATGATTTTCTCCTAAAATTTGACCATTGCAGATTCCTGAAAATTGACCATTGTTGTTCCAGTGCTTTTCCATTCCAAAAGACAATTTTAAATCTTGTTCATTTGATGGCCCATAATTTAGGAAGTTAGGAGCTTAATCAGGTCCAATAATTTAGAGGGGACAAAATATAGTGTCAAATTATCAAGGGTGACAATTTACGATGCTACAATATTAAAATACCACTTACAAATTTAACAATATTGTTAAAATATTCCTTTGTAATAGGTACTTCTCTAGTAGAGTGCATGAATGTCATACAATAGTGCATTGGTATCTGAAATCCACATACAAAGACACATAACTACCCACTAGAATTAAACTAAAAATAATTTTTTAGGATTTTTCAAGTCTATAATTAACTGACAGCTTATAAATTTTGGACTTTGAAATGGATAATCTGATACATATAGATTATCAAGGTTCATGCATGGCATTCTATGTAGTTAAGTATATTCTTGAATATACATAGTTATGTCTTGGGCCTTTTTAACAAGATTGTTTGTTTCATCTAGCATGGGGAGAATAGTAGTTAAAGTTAAGAGTGTCCCTATATTGCTTAACCTTTGTAAGAGGTGAGGAGATTTTTCTACTGTGTGGTGATATTTGTACATTACTCCAATCAAGAATCAATATTCTAAAAAAACTTGTTGCATTAGTCCATGCAAGGAGATCC
>VDFB02167128.1:0-28152 GCA_007258455.2 Sequoia sempervirens
TTCACATAGATTAGAAAAATTTTGTTTGGGCTCTAAATTGAACAAGTGATTTTTGTGTTTGTATGGTTGATAGGCATATGCTCTCCCCTTAACTGGGTGATCCAAAAATCCAAACTCATCCTTTTTATGCATTCTTCAAGTTTTATTACATACTTTATAAGGCTTTTTGTAGTGGGAAAAAATACTCACCCTATGGGAACAACCTAAGTGGGTTCAAACCAAAGCCAGGTTTTTTTCACCCCACTATAAAATTTAAAGCAAATCTGGGGAAACCCACTTTTGTCAGAAGTGTGCAAGATAACCATCCCTAAAACCTTTGTTCTAAAGGTTGGGATATCTCCTGAGGGAGTTTATTATTTCCCTCTGAATGGAAACCCTTTCTAAGAACCTAGTGTAGTATCCAGTTGAGTCAATAACCAGACATTGTAATACTCACAGTGCAAGAGGAG
Organism: Sequoia sempervirens; assembly: GCA_007258455.2. NCBI lineage: Eukaryota > Viridiplantae > Streptophyta > Pinopsida > Cupressales > Cupressaceae > Sequoia > Sequoia sempervirens. Next base: position 450 of record VDFB02167128.1, read on the forward strand.
GGAAGAATCTGCCCCCAAGACACTCACCATATAATTTTTGAGGACCGTTTTCTCAGGGGATCAAGAAATCTAACCTTGAGTACATGCCTGGAAAAGACAAAAACACAGGCGCCCTCTAGGGGGTGACATGGTTGTGTGAGTCGACACAATTTTAAGATGTGGGCTATTAAGTATAATGATGACCTTTTAACTATTAAGAGTGAGTCTATCTGAAGTGCTTTATTGTTATCAAACCAGTGAAAATAGGACCATGCATGGCTCTTTTGAACATACACTATCTGTTTAGATTACAAACTCTTAAAAACAATTGTCTTCATTTGAGTGTTGTGTATTCCAAAATCATTAAAATTCAAATAAAAGATCATCCTGAAAAATACAAACAAATCAAACAAAATCAAAACTGAGAACATATGATTAGAGATTGGAAAACCACTAAGTTTTTCAGAAAATCTCTTTCCAAGAGAATTAAAAAACCCAAGACACCACTTAGTTACAAACATCTTTTGTAAAGATGACATTTCTTGTATCAGAATAGGAAGACTTTGCTTCATCATAGAACTTTCCTCCATAGGTTTCATGATTTCTATAGGGGTTACACTGATGACTATGTTGTAGAACCTTTGAATTCACAAGCCTATATTCAGAGAAGTGCTCTTTCACAAGAATCTAACCATAGTCAATGTATTCGTCAATCCTCCATTCCACAACCCGCCATAGAATACTCTGCCAGACCCGATTAGTTTTTATGATAGATAAATCTTTGGAAACCTTAGGTTGACATCCAAAATCAAGGAGTTACTACCTTATGACCATTTGGCAACCTACAGTTCCCATTCAACAACTAGGCCTTATACCACCTATCATACAACCTAGCCTTATACATCTTGAAAATGGCCAAACCAACATTATTAGTAGCTTGAGGGCATTTATTTTTGAGGAAAACAAAACACCCCATTAGTTTCTTATAGCATCCATCATTCTAAACGAATAAGAAGAAAAGACAAACATAGCAGTAGGAATACCCATGTTACTACCTCCTGCCTGGGAATAGGTAATGAATAACATTACAGTAAGGTATTGAAACCATCATACATCATACCTTATGACCATTTGGTGACCTAAAGCTCCCATTCAACAACCAGGGCTAACCACACCAATATTTTAGCCTAGTAACGTGCACATTGAAGGCACTCAGACTAACATTATCAGTAGCTTGAGAACATTTATTTTTGAAAAGAATGAAAAACCCCATCAATTCCTCATAGCTTCCATAGTCTTAGACGAAGAAGAAGAGAAAGCAGACATAGCAGCTGAGAAACCCATATTTCCAGCCCCTACTTGGCATTAAACAGAAACTATAGCGCTTCTGATACAAACTATAACGCATCTAAACTATGCTTTAGCGCTTCAGAATAAAATTATAGCGCTTAAACCCTCTATTTTAACACGTCTGAACAATCTTACAGTGCTTCTACCATAGCAAACCAAACTGTCAAAATTCTAGTCATACCGTTCTAGCGCTTTTGAGCCATATTTTAGCGCTTACAAGGTGAAACATAGTGCTTCTCGTGTCTGTTTCGGCACTTCTGATTAATGTTATAGCACTCTGTCATTATCAAACATACTAGTGTCAATTATCAGCCGATCTTTTAGTGCTTTTTCACTATGTCTTAGTGCTTCTACACTACTTTACAGCGTTTTTATCAGAAATTCTAGCACTTATGCATTATGTTATAGCGCTTTTTCCCTCTGTATTAGCGCTTCCACAAAAAAAAGAAAAATAGAGTCTTATGAAACAACTATCAGACATTTGGACATCAGAAACATAGGATTTTTACCAGTCAGAAATATTTTATAGATCAGACAGTGTCCTAAAAACCTGAAACAAAGTAGGTTCTCACAAGTTAAAACTATTTCAAATGAAACACCAAATTGGGAAAAATACAAAGTGTCCAATTATCAAAACAAAACCTAGATTATTGAGCCAAGTTTCCTCATCAAGATTTTGACATCCTACCATCACGAAACAAAACTCAGTAATTAGGAATTTTAACTTAGCCTTGTCAATAGAATACATCATTATATTGGGCTTCTTCAAAAATCAAATTGACACTAACACCACATAGAAGATCTAAGTTTAGTGGAAAAAAAAAACTTGTATGCCAATCTTAACAAGGTTGCAAAGACAAAAACTTAGAGAGAAAGAAATTGAAAATCTAAACATGACTAAAGAAAACTCTTTTTTCCAATACCAACAAAACGAGAACAATGAACTAACACAAGAAGATATACAACATGCCCAACAAGACCCAAATTTTCATAAATTTATGGAAAAGGTCTTAGAACAAGACATGGAGAAATACCTCTTGATGTTAGCAGAATTAGGTGCCAAACTTATGAAATATTTTGACATCAATCAGTTGAAGGAAACACCTAGAACTAATGAGACAGAACCAAACCACACCCAGGATATGGATCAAGTGGTTGCTTTGACAATTCAAATGCAAACCCTACAGCAACAGATTCAAAACATGCAAACATGAACCACAAAAACATATTTATTAAAGGACATTTGTCCTTACCCTTTTCATCCATGTGTGGATATGATACCCTTTCCAAGGCATTGTGAGTTTCCTAAATACGACAAATACAATGGAAAATCAAACCCGATTGACCATGTATGGGAATTTAGAACAATAAGCCTTGAATTTGCATAGGAGGATACATATCTCATGAGATTATTTCCTAGGATTTTGGGGGCCCATTGTATGGAATGGTTCTCAAAATTACAACCAGGGATTAGATCCTTTGAAGAATTGGTCAACAAATTCATTTCTCAATTCTCCTTCAACATAACACATGACGTAACCATAAAGGATCTATATAATCTGAAACAAAAAAATGGTGAGACATTCTTATCATTCTTACAATGATGGAGAAATTTGTTCTCTAGATATCCTCGATCTATACCTGAAGAGGAGAAGATTGAATTATTTATCTAGACAACTTAAATGATCAGATGAGTTATAGACTTGAATTGCAATGTCCCCCAACATTCGAAAAAGTAATTGAGAATGGGCTCAAAATCGAAGAAGCCCTAGTCAAATGAGGAGCGATTAAGCACTATAGTGAAACATCCAACAACACAAATCACTATGGAAACAATGACAAGCCAAATTTTTGGCAGAAAAATAGAAATACTGGAAGCAATGAACCTACAACTAACAATATAAAACTAGTATTCAATTTGACAGCATCAATTGCCAAAGCAAATCAAAATGAAAACCAAACAGTCAGGGCACTATTCAAAACAATAACACCAACAATAGAGAATCACGACCGTCATACCAAAGACAATCCAATCGATGAAAATTCACCCCATTAGGACAAACATTGGAATCAGCAATGAGAGAACTCATTGCAAATAGACTTATTACTTTACCAGAAGCTCGAAATTGGGAGCCAAAGGTAAAACCATCATGGTGGAATGATGCAGATTATTGTAATTTCCATAAGAATAAAGGACATAAAACAAACTACTGTATGCAACTAAAACACCTAATACAAGACTTGATCGAAGCCAAGAAGGTGTTTTTTGAAAGGCATCAGACAAACAATGATCACACTGCATTTACCAATCCATTAACCAACTATGAAAAAGGAGAGTCTTCTTCTAGTGGTAAGGGAAAAAGTATAAACTATGTCTATGACACCACCATTCTTTGCCTTTCTGAGGTAGAGAAAAATGACATTGATGCTCAAAAATATGACACAAACATCAATGACATTGAATCCCTGAACATAATGCCAAGCACAAACGCATTTGATAATCAAATCAATGTTCTAAAGATCAGGGAAACACAAGACCATCCACAAGTCAATATAATGACAAGGGGGCAGTCCAGAGTAATACTGAAAGGAATTTCCTCCAAAAACAATGCCCCCCCATCACATCAATACAATATCATAGACCAATTACAAAAGATACCCACATAAATATCCATTCTAGAACTTCTCAAAATTTCACGATCACACAAAGAAGTTTTAGAACATGCTCTAGTAGCTACAACGGTCCCTAATAATTTAGATGTTTGTCAATTCCAAGCCATGGTGGGACATCTCACTACACCTCATTTTTTGTCGTTCTCTAAAAAAGATGATGTATCTTTAAATCACCCCCACAATGCAGCCTTGCATATAGAAGTTTTGATCCATAAACACCATGTTAAATTTGTTCTAATAGATGGAGGAGTTGGTTTAAATATTTGTACCTTGAAACTGATTCATGCACTAGGCTATTCTAACAATTCCATTGATGCTAGGAGAAAAATAACAATAAAGGCATATGATGAAGAGGAAAGGTCTTCCAAAGGGCTTATCATACTCCCAATTCAGGTAGGGCTGATTGTCAAAAACATTGTTTGTCAAGTGTTAGACAAAGATCTAACATACAACATACTATTGGGTCACCCATGGATCCATGACATGCAAGTGCCACCTTCAACATACCATCAATGTCTAAAATTTCCAATAAACGAACAGGAGGTCACCATATCAGCTGACAACAACAATCCACAAACTTGCAACTTGTTAAAAGCAACTCAAGACACTTTGGTACCTCATAACAAAGAATTCAATAATTCCACTTCATCCATTGTTGATAGCCAACCCAATTTCATATCTAAATGGGTTGAGAAGAAGAATCTAGAGAAAGAAACAACTATCGTGGACACATCAAACACCAAAGGTCCTATAAATGAATTATCACAACAACTTTCAGAAAAGGTTTAGATAAAGGAAAAAGGTTTAGGAGAATATTCTCTTGAGCAATCTTTGTGCCTATCATAGTTGCTACCATCACCAAAAACATATGGATAGCCCATATTAAAAACTCCAAGTTCATCGCAACCCATCACAACTCTAAATGAAAGGTTTATAAAAGTAGGTACACTCGAAGATGAGTCAGAAGACAAAGCCATTCTCAGTTGGCTATACAAAGACGAGGAAGCATCAACATTAGCGAATGTTAGCATCAAAACAGATCAGTATGGAAAAGGGAAGGCTATTTTAGAGAAAATGGGTTACAAAGGTCAAGGACCAATTGGCAAGAGAAAGGATGGTATTATTGAACCCATTCAACCTCTAACATTACAACCTAAAGAAAAAACAAGATTAGGCTACATAACTGAACAAAAAGAGGAAGAAACCCAAAAAGTAGTACTACAAATGAGAGATGGCTCCGACACAGACTCCAACGAATATGAATGAGATCATCTATCTGTTACATCTTATACTAACAAAGAGGTTGATGTTATCCAAGTATATACACCCTTACGAGAGGAGGGAAGGTTCAGGAAATAGAGCATTTGTTATGGGATCAACAAATATTGATGACTCAAGCAAGGACAATCAGACATCGAGTGAGTTAGAAAACTTGGAGGTGAGTACTGTCATAGACCTCGAACTTCCTACCAATAACCTTGACCACCTAGATATCATGACACTTACAATAGTTGACCTTATTCAAACTGATGACTTATTACCTTTAATACACCCCGAACTTATTGACTGGGAACCCACCGAACCTATTCTCATACCAGTCTTTTCAAACGATGATGCCATCATAAATTATCTTTGTAGTGATGAAACTGATACAAGTACTATCCATAAAACTCATATCGATGCTTTACAATAGGAGGGTGCCAAATCTTTCAGATGCAAAAATAATAACAGGAAAAATAAATCTAATGATGAAAACCTCTTTGAGGCAACATTAGACTTTGAAAAGAGAAAAATGAAGAATGTATCCAACAGTAAAAACCTTTCTGAGGCATTGAAGGATGGAAGATTTGACACTCTCCCAGAGCATTATCATGACAAATCATCAGTACTGGTAGAGCCGACACAATCTATACATCTAGGAACAACTGAAAAGGCAAAGATCTTACATCTAGCAGCATCCATGACAGAACAGGAGAAGCCTGCATTCACCAGATTCTTTGAGTAGCGACACATAAATTTTGCATGGTCTTATTCTAACATGCTCGGATTGGATCCACAACTCCTATTGCATCATCTATCACTACCAAAGGGAATAAAACCGGTCAAACAGAAATTGAGAAAGATGCATCCCCACATCACCCTTATGGTTAAAGTTGAACTAAAGAAATTATTGGATGCAGGTTTTATCAGGTCCATAGATTATGCAGAATGGATCTCAAACATTGTGCTAGTATCCAAACCTAATAATAGCATCAGAATATGCACAGATTTTAGGGATTTAAACAAGGCATGCCCAAAGGATGATTTTCCTTTGCCTAGCATTGACATAATTGTTGATCTAATAGGAGGGCATGCCATGTTATCTATAATGGATGGCTTCTCAGGATATAATCAAATAAAAATAGCATCTGAAGATCAAGAAAATACGGCATTCACTTGCCCTTGGGGTACATTCTGCTGGAATGTCATGCCCTTCGGATTCAAAAATGCAAGTGTGACATATTAGTAGGCAATGACCACAATTTTCCATGACATGATGCATACTTCCATGGAAGATTATGTGGATGACATATTAGCAAAATCACACACCAGGGAAGGACATCTAGAAATACTTGATAAATCTTCACTAGACTAGAAAAATTAAATGTAAGGTTGAACCCGAAGAAATGTGTCTTCGGGGTGACATCAGCAAAACTTCTTGGTAACATAGTGTCAGAAAAAGGTATTGAAGTAGATTCAGCTGAGGTTAAAGCAATAATGGAGATGTTTCCGCCTAAAAATATCAGTCAATTACGGTCCCTACAAGGCAGGTTACAATCCATCGGGAGATTTATCTCCCAGCTAGCAGATAAGAGTCACCCATTTAATCATCTACTTCATAAAAATGTTTCATTCAAATGGGATCATAACTGTGAAACAACTTTTAGTCAGATAAAGCAATATTTGGTGTCACCTCCAATACTCATGCCACCCATAACAGAAAGACCACTATTACTATATATCGCAACTACTGACATATCTTTAGGAGCTCTATTAGCACAGGAGGATTATGAAGGAAAAAGAACAAAGCGGTTACTACATGTGAGGACTCTCAATGGATATGAAATAAACGCTATACCACATTCATAGAAAGGCTTGTTTGGTAGTAGTATTTGCAACCCTAGCGATTCGCGACACTACATGTTGACTCATATAGTCGAGAACTCCTGTAAAATAGACCCATTAGAAATACCACCTTTCAATTAAAAGCTGCTCCTAACGGAAGACTTGCAAAATGGATCATGATGCTGAGTAGGTTTGACATCCAATATGTTGGCGGAGCCATCGAAGAGACGAGGTAATAGCGGGATCAACTAGTTTGAAGCTCCATTAGCAGGATCATCCAATGAACATTGAATTTCAGGATGTACGACATCATGAATATTTACAACCTATGATAGGCTTTATTTTGATGGATCATATACACAAGAGGGAGATGGTGCAAAAATTCTATTCGTCATACCTCAAGGACACACCATACCAAGATCTTATAGTTTAATGTTTCCATGTACAAACAATATAGATGAGTACAAAGCATTGATTATTGGCATCAAAATAGCTATTGAATGGAAAATCATAGAAATGCAAGTGTATGGGGACTCACAACTTGTCATTTATCAAGTAAATAACGAGTATCAAACAAAGGATGAGAAGCTCATGCCTTATAAGAAAATGATAGATGATCTAAAAAATTACTTCATGGATATCAAGTTCGAACAAATACCAAGGGCAGAAAACAAAGCTGCAGATGCCATGGCCACAATTGCCTCCCTTTTGCAATTATCAGAAAAGAAAGGTTGATATGAGTTTATGGTTGAACAAGTATCTAATCCTGAATACGATAACCCTGATTCACAGACCATATGCCACATAGCCAATGCTCAACCCTCACAATATGGAGAGATCTATACTTACCTCAAAGATATCATTCTTCCTCTTGATCTCTCTAGAAGCCAAAAGCGTAACTTTATCCATCAATCGACGTGGCATACATTAATTGCTGACATCCTTTACCGTTGAGGTCTAGATGGTACTCTTCTCCGGTGTCTGGAGCATCATGAATATGAAACATCCTTATGAGAGGTCCATGAAGGTATTTGTGGGACTCATTCAAGTGGGCTAACCCTAGCTAAGAAACTCCTTTGTTTAGGGTATTACTGGCCGAACATGGAGAGGGAGGCATATCAATATGTTAAAAAGTGTCAGAAATGTCAGATTCATGGTAATCTAATTCATGCGTTGACGCAATAATTACAACCTTTCACATCCACATGGCCCTTTTATCAATGGGGACTAGACCTGGTAGGGAAAATAAATCCTTCTTCATCTAATGGGCACAAGTTCATCATCACAGCAACAGAGTATTTCACAAAATGGATAAAAGTAGTTCCTTTAACAATTGTCACTGGAAAATAGATTTCATCTTTCATACTCAACTACCTCATCTATTGGTATGGGGTACCTCAATCCATTATCACAGACAATGGTAAGCCTTTTAAAAATTAGGACGTCGAGGAATTATGTGAATAATTCCATATTCAACATCATTTTTCAACACTGTACTATCCACAGGGAAATGGCCAAGCAAAAGCCTCAAATAAAACAATCCTAAAAATACTGAAGAAGATGATAAATGATGTTGGACGTGATTGGAATGTTCAGTTAAATCCTACACTATGGGCCTATAGAACCAGCATCAAAACAACAACAGGAGCTACACCATACGCCTTGGTGTATGGATCAGATGCCATTCTACCAATTGAGGTAGAAATACCATCACTCTGTGTATCACTAAAGGGTGTCATAGCATATGAGGATTACGAAGTTTCAAGGCTACAGGAACTGGAATTACTAGATGAACACCGTCAGCAAGCAGTCAATCATTTGAAGGCCTACCAACAAAGAATGTCAAGGAGTTACAATCATAGGGTAAAACCTAGATTCTTTCAAATTGGAGACTTGGTCCTAAAGGAAAACCCTAGGAATCAGCAGGATAGAGAAAAGAAAGGCAAGTTTGAGCCTAACTGGTTAGGTCCCTTTTGAATCATATCAATGTATGAATCAGGAGCATATCAATTTCCTACACCAGAAGGGGATCTGTTTGATGAACCTATCAAAAGTATCCATCTCATAAAGTTTTATACCTGAATCACTTAGTGCATGAATTAGTTTCTAAAAATGGTTACCTAGATGAAAACCTGGCAAACAAGCATCCTGGTGATAGAAAAATACAAAAAAATTAAAAATACAAAAATAAAAATCAGAAAAACAGAAAAATACTAAAAAAATCAAAAAGAATGAAAAGTTGCAATAAAAACATATAGTGAAAATCTGGAAACAGGCGCTATTTGTGATTTGAATCAGCTCTCCCATCTATTTGGACACATTTCATGGTCATTACTTCCACCATCATTTTACATCTATTATCATATCATATCACATGGTCATGTCTCACCCTAGCTTGGGGGCAACATCTAAAAATCATTGGGGGCATCATAAATCTTGAGCTTAACAAAATGGACAAACAACAAGAAGACAAAAAAAATGGGAACAATATTTGAAACACAACCCAACATCAAACATCAATCACCAACAGAAACACATTGGACATCCATATCACAACAGAAAATCCAAAAATAAGTCAAAATTTCAGTCTCAAAAAGTCAAAAACATGTGTCTATGTCAGTCGAACTATGTGGTCTCTGCATGTATAATGTAGGTAAGGCTAATCTTTGATCAACCCCCGAGGCCCCTAGGACAAGTCTTTAGGTTAGGTTTGATCCAAAATCTTGAAAACAAAAAAACATCACAAAATCAGGATGGATGATCTAATCTGAATAATGATTGAAATACTTTAAGCAAATTTTGGATAAGTTTTACTTTGATCATTGTTATCATTTCTTTGGAGCAACTCAATGATGTATTGAACTAGAGAAGCTAGAAAGAAGAAATGGTATTTTTCTTTGTCTGTTGTCTATGAATTAATCATAATTACTGTGTGAATCATCACGGGAAATGCTCTACAAAGTATCATGAATGGAATTCCAATTCACATAGGAAAGTGGTTAATTCTTGTTTGTTTATGCAAGAAATTCTCAAGTCATCTTGGTTTAATTATACCTCGATGCTTGTGTTTGTTTGCAATATCAAAAATCATGAAAGTACTACTCAAGTCATCATCGGTTTACATTATACCTTTGATGCTTGTACTCACTTTCAACATTTTAAAATCTCAATGATGATACAAAGCACAAAAGTATTGTTAAAATGTCTATGTTTACATGTAGATTTGCATGGTAAAAGTAGATTGCATCCATAATAGTGTTACATCTGTAGAGTATTTGTTATAAAATTGGTAAATAATTCATTAAACAATTATCTTTTATCATAATAGACTGAGTATACTTGAAATTAACAAAAACATCCCCATGATCATATAGTTGCATCATTATATCCATTTACATACATTAAAATAATTTACATCATCATTTCATCATTCATACATTTCAATCAAATCATTTTACATTCTCATCATATCATAACAAAAATCTCAACAAACATATATCTATATCATTCCAATTTCACAAACATACATCATTATCATAACTCATCAAATCCATCCATTTATTATATCACATATCCATATATAATCTATCTGTTTGATCATAAAGACCATCAAATTTATTGCATCATATATCATTCAACATTTCCATCCATTTGATTACATCATATATTTGCATCACATATAGTATATCATTTAAACACATCATATCCATATATCATGAATCCACATACATCATATTTCCATATAACATGCATCCATACATTACCATTATGTGCATCATAGAGAGAACAACTTCATATCAAAACATACTATCATAATAATAAAACCATCACATAGCATATAAAATATTGAAGAAAAATGCATCCATAAAAGAATCATATAGAACACATAATAGACCAAAGAATTTGTTGCATCTCATAAATAACAAAATCACAATGTCAAGTATACAATGATGTCTGAAATGAAGAGAGATATAATATCAAAAATGGTTGTATATCAAAATAATCAAAGTGAACATCACATCTCAAATGTAACACGGACAACAAATCAGGTGTTGCTGGCTCCAGATGGTATAGGCATAGCAGGATTAGGACCCCTACCACTAGAGGAACCGGGATCCCTAAGATATCTAGGTAGAGGTTGGGTAACACCTGCACTGACAATCCTAGATTGTGAGCTAGAAAAATGATACCTCGCATAGATAACTCTCTACTCAGAAGGAACTACGTCATAATATCTCTCTCTATAAAACTCAATCTCCTCACCACTACGAGCAACCTCTCGCATGTAATCTTCCAGGGAGGTACCATCTTCCAGTCTCTGTAATCTATCAGCAGAAGCCTGAGCACCCTCTGTTGCAAACCTGGTTGCATCCCTCTCAACTGTCAATGAAGTAATATGAGCCTGAGTTGCCTCAGCTGTCTATCTGGCCACATCCCTCTCACCTATCAATGCTACAATCTGTGACTGAGCTGTGACTAACTAAGCTTGTACTGATGATAGAATCTTTGCATGCAACTCGGCCTATGTCTGCATCTAAGCCTGGGTCTTCTCTAGTAAACCTTGAGCCTAAAGAAGCTACTCTTAAATAGTCTCTAACTAAACCTAGAGATCTGCTATTTGCAGCTGCTCTAAAACACCTCCCATAGCCTGCCTCTTGTGAGGCATAGTCTCACCAGGAAGATCTAAAGTAGGGCTCGACCCACCTGCAGCCTCTCCACTATCAAATCTCTCATCTTCGCTGCTCTCGCCACCAACATCCTCCTCACCACCAACATCCTCCTTAGGCTTGACATCTGCCTCACCAACCACACCAACATCCTCTGCCTCAACCCCTCCAACATCCTCTCTCCTTCATCTCTAACCATGCGCAACGGGAACATCCTCCTCTACAGATAATGGGGTAGGCTCATCTGGAATGGTAAGGCGTGGAAATGGATGCAAAGAAAAAAACTCAGCATAATCTATAGTAACTAGAGGCTTGACAATATCTGGCCGAATGTCCCACTCAAATGGTTGTAAGGCCTGAAACTCCTAAACTATAGCAGCATGTGACAAACAAGGCCCCCAATCTGTTGTATCCGATTAGCGACAAGTGTAATGAGCAACACCCTAGGGCATACCTTGTACCATCCCATACTGTCTGTAAACCTGTTTGATCAAGAATCTCTCTAATACTCGACGAGCACCGCCATTCAGGATCATTGACTGACAAAGAAATGGTAGTTGAATATCATCATCGTCCCAATGATCACAATCTATGTAGGGATGCCATGTCATAGACTCTATGTCGTCAATAACTCTCCTCCAATACTCTAACTTACCTAGTCTAGACTGAGTAAGTCGGTCAGCATATTTGAACACATAAGGTCTCATGGGTGGCCTTTGTCTAACTGGAACTGGACGTGTGACAGTTATGTGCTCCCACACCCATACCTGAAGCAAAGTAACATTGGTCGATAAACTCTGACCACTGAGATACACAGCTGAATGTAAATCATGATATAAATGGGCAAGCATACACATGCCCCAAGTGAATTTGGTGCCATGAACAACCATACTCTCCAAAACTCTACCCCAACCAACCAAGAATCCCTTAGACCTATGATCAAGACTGAGGAATCCTCCAATGAAACCAGCAAATACTGTAGGCAAAGTGGCGTATGCATCAACCATCTCACGCCATGGAATCCACTCTTCGGCAATAAGATCATCCTGAAACACTTTATGAAGGGCATCAATCCCACCCTGCTCTGTCGAATCATATATGACAACATCTCCAACAATTGAAAGCTGCAGAATTTTCCAAACATCCTCTGGAGTGACTGTCATCTCACTAGTAGGAAGGTGAAAGGTGTTGTGCTTGCTATGCCACCTTTCGGCTAGCACTGTCAACAAACCCCGATTAATCCTAATCTGGGGCATATATAAAAGAGGATACAATCCACAACATGTGATGATAGTCGTCTCAAGTTGTGCCAACCATGGTATAAGATCAAATGTCCAAGGGAAACGCTCTTGAACCTGGAGGTTCCGCAATCGCTCCTATTATCATAACAAGATCAAAGTCAATAAATTCATGTCAATCATCAAATAACATCAAAATACCATATCAAATCAAGTCAGCTCTTGGTGAGAATTTTAATCAAATCTCATGAGCACACATCATTGAACTTCACCTATCATGACATCAATCATCAATGCATCAAATCAACCTCGCTTATCATGAGGTATGTCAATCATAATTATTCCTCACCTATCATGAGGATAGTTATCATCAAAATAAACATCAGGCCTCGCCTATCATGAGGTCAAAAAATCATGTATTTGATTAGACAAATCATTCATATCAAACCAACAACTGATACGATCATAAATTGAGAACATCAAGAACAAATTGACAAAAATCACAACACTTCAATTTAAATACACTCAAAAAGGCATTAAAAATGCTAAAACAATGACATGCGCCATTTCATCAGATAAAAGCGCTATTACAGACGAACAAAGTGTCATTTTATCAAAAGCGCCATTCTATTTGGTCAAAGTGCTAACATTTTTGATAAAAACGCTAAAACTCTAAATGCGCTAAAATAGGAGGTCGAAGCACTACAAAATCTAACCAAAGCACTAAAGTTCTGAAAGTGCTAATGTATCTTACAAAAGCGCTACAACGTCTATCCTAAGCGCTAAACTTTGTAAAGCGCTAATCTAACCTACTAATGCGCTAAAATAGACCTCCTAAGCGCTAAAATTATAGAAGCGCTACAACGAAACTTAGAAGTGCTACAATGGAACTGTAAAGCACTACAATGGATTCTAAAAAGTGTTAAAAGGAGTTTAAATTCAAAAATCCAAAAAATACACAAAAAATAAGAAATGCATGAAAACCAAGGAAAAAAAAATAGACATATCGGAGGTCCGAATGCGACCGGCCATTGATGTCATCGAACACACTCGAAACGGTGGGTGTGATATGGAATTGGCATCTTGCTCCAAGTAGCACAAGAATCTCTCACAAAATTTTCAAAAGTCACAATGTGCAAATGATTTTTTTAACCTTTTATAGGTTATTTAAAAGGGGATTTTTTTAGATTAATTTAATTTATCAAAGGGGAGATAAATTGAAATTCATCCAGGACCACTTTCTTCATTGATTATCGGGAGATAAATTATTTTATCATCAAATCTTTATCAAATCTACATCAAATCATCAAAAATTTGAAAAATTCCCAAAAAAAAAAAAAATCAAAAATTCATTAATTTATCTCCCAAGGGGCATATATCCATCAATCACCTGAAAACATGTGCAGGGCATTCTAAAAATTTGTCAATACTAGCGTGACAACACAAAATTTTCTTTGAAGCAATGCATAAACACATCACTTCAAAGGCAGGGAAAAATGTATACACCTAAAAATGGTGCGGAGAATATAATTAATTAAATATGATTTATTTGATTAATTAATCCTAAATTCATCTACTTAGTAAATGTAAATATTTATTTATATTAAGTTCACTTTTAATTCTTCTATTTTATCACATTATTTCTTTTAATTAAATAAAACAAAATTAAATACTTTGTTTTATTTAATTATTATCATTATTATACTTTATCCATTAAATTCTATCTTAAATTAAATATACAACTTCAATAGTTGGCATTATTTAATTATTACATCATACTTCTCTTCTTTTATTTAATTTAATAAACAAACTTTTATAGTTTGTTTTATTAAATTATTTATCTCTCTTGCTAATTTAAATAAACCAAAAATATTTAAATAAATGCATAAATCAAATCCCTCTATTCACTCACCAATAAAATTAGTTTTTTCAAAATCTAATTAATTTAACTAGCATTCACTGGAAAAGCCTTGAGGACAAACCTACAGGCAATCCTCTCAATCTTCTTCCTCTGATCTTTCCTATCATCTTGCCTGGTGTTTTCATGGGGAGGAAAAATCTTCCATGATCAGCTCCACCTTCTCATCTCTTACCATTCAAATCTCCAGATTTAATCTCATCCTCTATTGTGTTACCCCTGTACAAAACTGTTGCCAGAAATCTATATATACAGCCTTCTGAAGCATGAAAATCATCGGAGAAAATCCCAGTTTTATGCAAGCTTACTCTGCAGGAATTAGTACTCAAGCAACCAAGAAATCATAAGCATTAGCATTATCATTAAAAATAGCATCATAGCATCATGGCATCAGTAGATTTCATATCACAGTAGCATCATTAGTTTTTACTATAGCTTCCTTTTATCAGTTTTCATCAGAATAGTTTACAGTAGCTTCATATCACTTAGAAATCATTCTTAATCATCACATCACAGCATTTAGCATCCATTTCGTTCTCTAGATAGGCATTTTAAATAGTTACGGTGCTTACAAATCTGAGAGCTTTTGTAACTTGATAAATCTTTGGAGATAGGAGATAATGAGACATCTTCAGTATTTTCAGTATTTTAAATTAGTTTAATTCATGTTAATCTTGATCTAATTTCTTATTAAGAAGTGTTTTAGTTGTTCTTTTACTTTTTACTTATTCACACTTACAAGTATCATAGAGTCCAGTCACAACTTTGATCACTTCTTTGGTAATTAATCCAGGAACACTTGTCCATACAAATTTATCATGCATTCTACTATGTGCTATCCTTACAAACTTCACATCCATTCCACTACAAAAATTGGGGAACCCGTTCCATACATCTAGCTTCTTCCATACAAGGTTTTCATATTATGGTTTCACTAAGAAATTATCTCTAGTTAACTCCTTTAGCCATTGATTCTTGAGTTCTTGATGATCAAATTCTTCTAATTTCCCATGAATCTAGGTTCTAGTATCCTCGATGGGCAAGACATTATTTGGAATTTGTGAAAACACACCGATAAGGTCAATGTCAAAAACCCTCCATGAAAACATTTTGAATTTCTGTCTAGGTCTCTCAAAAGTCTCAACCACAGTTGGTGTGGCCATCTCTCCCTCAATTCTTTTGTATATGCTTATGGAAATTACTTCTAATGCAAACCCACAAAGTATAGATAGCTATAAATACCTTTTTCACGGTTCAACGGAAACTAGGGTATGATGCCAAATGCTTTGAATCACCTTCAAATCTCCTTCAAATCACTATGCTTTCTTCAAATGTGTAAAAGTGATTTAACTTGACTTATATTTTCACTTTATACCTTATTGATCTGCCCTAGTTTCGCATTTATTGCATTTGATCTCCAAAAAGGTGATAAACACCTTATGAATACAATGTAATCCCTAAAATGCTATGCAAATCTTCAAATTTGCATCTTTTATGTTAGAAAAAATTTCTACATCTTTAGAATGTCATTTTACATCACATATCTTTGTGTCACTGCTTGACACCTCATATATCATGGGTTTATTAGATCTCTCTATAATTGCTCCCCCTAAACCTAGTATTGGATTTAGTTTTTAAAAGAATTATCTGTACCAGATGGAGGTACAGATGTGTTAGGTTCATCCTTGTTCTCAGGTTCTTCCTTTTTCTTCCAGATCTTCTCCATTTCCTTCTTAACTTCAGTAGGATCCACTTTATTCACAGGTTTATTCCTTTGTTCCAGATTAGATTTCCTCCCATTTTTGCTTCTACAAAATCTTGAAATATGCCATGGTTTGTTATAGGTGTAGCACACAACATTTTTCTAACCAAACTTATTTGAATTCTTCCTTGATTTGCACCGGTTATCCTTATGTTTAAATTTGTTACATGTGTAGCAATAACCATGAAAATATTGAATCATTCTACCACTATTGAATCTATTCAGCATCATTTGACTTTTGCACTCAGCAGCTCTATGTCCAAATTTCTTGCATACAAAGCATTGTCCAAAAAAGAATCCAACATTTTGATTCATTCGACTTCTACATTTCGTTGCCCTATGACCAAATTTACTACATGAAAAACAAATGTCATTGAAAGATGAGTACCTTTGAGCATTAGGTTTTCTAATGGGAGTCCTTCTGGTATTGCTTCTTTGGTTCTTGATCTCTCTACCATTGCCTTGAGTCTTCCTTTGATTGTCAACCTTGTTAGGGGACTGATTTTCTTTTGAACTTTGTCCTTCTTCAAGTCCCAAACCACTTTTGTCCTTAGAAGGTTTTTGTCTTGCAATAAGTTCATCCAGCCTTGTAGAACTTGTTTTAAATTTGTTCTCATGAGCTCTTGCTTTCTCCAAATCCAATCTTAGGGTTACCACTTCTTGTTCAAGATTAATGCATTCATTAATCTATCTTTGAATCTCAGCTTTCTGACAGTCCTCAATTCTCTTCTTTTCTTCCACTTGCACTTTTAGTCTAGTGATGTCCTCATTTGCTTTCTTCAACTAATCATTGACTTCTTTGTGCCTTTCCTTGAACTTCTTGATTTGCTCTCTTAATTTTTTGATGCATTCATTTGCTTCCTTTAGGTTCTCCATAATTTCTTTCTCATTTTCAACTTTTTCCAGATCTTCAAGAGCAACATTGAGTTCTTTGTCAATTGTGTAGTAATCTTCTATGCATTCAATTGCAGATATTTCATCCAAAGGAGTAGCACACCTTTTTTCATCCATGTGTTCAAACTCCAAGATCTTCATCAAGTTGTTTGTCTTTTCTAAAGGAACCAAGCTCTGATACTAATTGTTGAACACCCAGAATACTGAGAGGGGGATGAATCAGTATTCTATTAAACAATTCAGCTATAAACCACCCAAACATTAAAGCACATCTAACTGCAATTGTAAGTAAAGACATGAAAGAGGTTATATCACCACATAACACATAAACACCAGGATTTTTACTTGGAAAACCCAAAATGAGAAAAACCATGGTGAGGATTAGCTCACAATATATTATAATTTGTCATAAGATATTACAATGGCTTACAGCAAGGACTCACTATCCTTGAAAGGCTCACTACCTAAAATGATTACAAAATAGAGTGTGAGTCACTGCTAAGAGGTGAACTGATGGAATACACTTTTCATGTGCTGAATTTAGTTCCAATTAAGCTCTGAAATGCAAAATCCTGCACCGATTTGCAGTTTCACAACATACACTTCCTTGATATAGAACTTATTCAAGCTCGTATCACACTGTCGCATATCTCCTCTTATCACATCTCGCATTTCGCACATCTATCACACCTTCAATACAAAAGTGTTTTACATATATATATGCTATTACATCTACACACATCAATTAGGTTGGCCTAATTGGATGTACATATACTTAATTCAAAAATAGCTTGTGAACTTCACCAAACAAAATGTGCAAGGCATGATTTAGGTCGGCATGGACCTAAAAAGGATCTCTTGGACATTCGCACAACCATATTAATCTTCATACCACTTATTCATGTCGGCTAGAGGAAGACTTGATTACAAAAATATACTAAACTGATTATCATCAATTAACCATATGATTTTATGAGTGTGTGCCATGTGGAATAAATGTAGAGTTTACACCTATAAAACATCTCCCAAAGTCATAACGATTGGATTAGAGTACCAGAGGAATCTGGACCAAATAACTCATACCACCATACACAACTCTGAGCATAAAATAGCATGTCGATCTTTTGTCATTTATATCTTTTAGCCCATTCAACCAAAATCGTTGAAAACTTGTTCATAGATGCATTTAATAGTCCTGAATAACATATTAAAACTAAATAGATCAGTCTTTCAATATGAGCAATTTCGGATCAAATTACTAGATCAAGGTAACACAAACACTGTTTACCAGATAGACAAAAAAATTGTCACCAAACAATGTTGGCATCAATGAAAACACACCGAAGGGTTTTCTTCCTCATTCTTCCAACAATGGCAACGAAAAATCCCCAATCCCCACGTGTTGATCATTCCATAGTTCCGCAAACCATTTTGCTTTTAGTAATATACCTCCCACAGAATTGTGGAATCCTCTAAATAAAAAGTTGACACCTGTCAATATTTCATTGGTTTCGTTGAGCATTATTTTCACAATACAATAATCTTGCATAATAGAATAGTGGGGTCCACATGTTGGGCATAGGTAACTTAAAGGGGCTAAAAGGCATGTGCTTTCAAAACAACTTGTGTCCACTAGGGAACAAAGGGGCCAATGGGTCAAATAAAATATGGGGACACAAACATAAGACTTTAGGCATTTGATAAATCATTTTAGACCACGGGTCTAGTCGGTGATTTAGGTAGGAGGGGTCAGTAAATACATGAAGACACAACCCATAAGTCATAATTTAAAGGTTGAGTAACTAGATATCAACGATCAATGTAAAGTTATAACAAAAGTAGCTACCGTGTAGCTTGGACCTAGACTTTTTTAGGGTTTTAGACCTAAACAAAGGCCTTTGATAGTATTTATAGCAAACCCTAGCAAGGATAGACTTATTATGAGGCTCAAGACCTAGGGAAAAAACTAGGAACTAGGACATTTTGCTAAAAGTACTATCAAGGTTGATGGTTATGATCAGAGATAAGGTTAGGGTTAGGGTTAGAATTAGAGATAGAAGTAGGGTTAGGGGTAAGTTTAGGGTTACAATTAAGATTAGGGTAAGGATTAGGGTAAGTGTTATAATTAGGGTTAAGGTTAGGGCTAGGGTTAGAGATAGAAATAAGGCTATGGTTACAATTAGAGATTGAATTATTGTTAGGGTTAGGGTTAGAGATAGATTGAGAATTACAATTAGGATCAAGATTAGAAATAGATTTAGAGTTAGGTTTAGGGTGAGAAATGGTGTTAGTGTGAGGGATACTATTAGAATTAGAGTTAGAATTAGTTTTATTATTAAGGTTGGGGTTAGGTTAGAGTTAAAGTTAGACTTAAAAATATTGTTAGTGTCAAAGTTAGGGTTAAGTTAGAGTTAGAATATAAATTATTGTTAGTTTTAGATTTAGGATTAGGGTTACAAATAGAATTAGTGTTAGTTTTAGATTTAGTGTTAAGGTTAGGGTTAGAAATAGAATTACAACTAGGGTTGGTGTTAGAATTATTGTGAGTGTAGGGTTAGGGTTAGGGTTTAAGTTTGAGTTAAGATTAGGGTAACGATTAAAGTTAGAGTTAGAGTTAGATGTAGGAATATAATTATTATTAATGTTTTATGTAGTGTGTTAAGAGTTGGTGTAGGAATATAATTATTGTTAATGTTACATTTAGTGTGTTAGAGTTAGGTGTAGGAATAGAATTATTGTTAATGTTACTTTTAATGTGTTAGAGTTAGGTGTAGAAATAGAATCAGTGTGTTACATTTAGTGTTTGTGTTAGAATGTTATACAAATAATTATATAAGCTTATCTCTTTGCTTTGTCAAAAGGTTAATGATTGTCTCAATCACTGCATTAGAATTTTCAATTGGATTATGGGTTTGGTTTTGGGTACTTGACTTCCTTCCATGAGAATTCCTTGTCTTAACCATTTATAAATTCTAAACAAAAAAATAAGATACCTAAGTGTTAGGGTTAAAAGGCAAATATCTAACAATTAAATGCAGATTTGATCAATAAACAGAGAAATGAAACACACAGAAAAATTATAACACGGAGAATTTAACGTGGTTCACCCAATCTGGGCTACATCCACAAAACCACATCCATCCAATGATTTTATTATCCAATGCAAAACTTATTACAATCTCATGAATAATTACAACGGTGTCATCCAGGATCGGTCTCCAAGTGGGAGATTGTTTGATATGGAGCTTGATCAGTCTCCAAGTGGGAGATTGTTGGTATGTGGTGACTGATCATGCTTATATTGTACACTCTTCATGTATCCTTGTTGGCGTCTAAGGTTGGGCCAGGTTGTGCCCTGGGCGGGGTTTCAAGAGCGGCAGCCCCCGAGAAAAAAAATTCTCCTACTTTTTCACGTCATCACCAAAAAAGGAAAAAAAAAATGACTTTGTAGAACCCTAATCTGGAAGCTTCTAAGCTTGTTATAAGGCGTTGGGATGGGAGTTACAGTATGATGAAAAAGGCGATTATTTGTGAGATTGTAATAAGTTTTGCACTGGATAATAAAATCATTAGATGGTTGCAGTTTTGTGGATGTAGCCCAGATTGGGTGAACCACGTTAAATTCGTTGTGTTATAATTTTTTTGTGTTTCATTTCTCTATTTATTGATCAAATCTGTATTTAATTGTTAGATATCTACCTTCTAACCCTAACACTGAGTAATAAAAAAAATATCTTGAATAGAAAATAAATATATATATAATCGTGACAACAATCAACTGGTTCATATTTTATTGAAAATTAGTAGATCTTTTACAAAATCAGTCTTATTTTGGTTTTTTTCTTTGGATTGTTGAATGCACAAGACAACTGGGAAGGGGGGTGAATCAGTTGTACATTAGAACTTCAAAACCCTCATAAACATTCAAATCCACAACTACTTAATCAACCTTTAATCTGTTAGAACGATTTAGTGTCAAGGCAAATAACAGAAACTAGAACACATCAACACCATGCACAATAGAACACCAGATTTACATGGAAAACCTAAGAAAAGGAAAACCACAGTGAGGATTAGCTCATAATATAAAGTAATTGCAACATCGAATACAATAGGCTCATTGTCGAAGGGCTCATTGCCCGGAAGAAAGAAGAGCTCACTACCATATTACAAAAAAGAAGAAGGATGTTACAATGAGAAATCCATCTCAATGTAACAGAAAAATCCACCACAACATCACCAACACATTTGCAACCTTTCTAAAGATTGTAGACACCTTCTGCTCACTGCTTCCAATAGTCTAATTCATTAAAGCTCACACTGCACTTCACAAATTTGCACTTCACAACTCTGCAATTCGCATCACACACTATACTCACCAATACTCCATCAACACAACATTTATTTATACTTTCTTCAACCTTGAAAACAATTGACAAGGTCAGCTATGCACCTCAACCGTGCAAATTCAAATTAGGTTGGCACCAAAACATTCCCACCATGGAAAGGAATGAAGACGGATCACATTACACCTTAACTCAGACCCAAATATACTCACACACACCAGGCCACACTTCCACAATCATCGAAGCATATTCACAATTAATGTAAACACCCAAGGTTGGTAGAACCTGTGTAAACACCATCAAACATTTAAGTACATGCTTCCTATGATCCAGATACGACTCACAGACAACAAATATCACTTGAACACAATCTTGAATATTCCACAAACACCGTGAAATCCAGCAGATTCCTTCACAACAACTTTCACTTGAAGAACAAACTAATCTTGTTCACCCAGATAATGTTCCACACAATGCAACTCAAAAAATCAACTCGCAGAGCATCAAACCACGAACAACTTTGACTAAAGGTAGATATGAACCTTATCAACACACTTCTAGAACCACAAAACCAGAAACCAAATTGTGGAGAAATGTGAAGCAAACCCATTTCTTCCAGACACCATTGTAATGCACAGTTCACATAGTGGTGAACACAACTTTCTTTGCACAACAATCCAAGCCAAGAAACTTTAGATATAACACCTATGAACACCTTTGATCATCACATTTGAATTGCACAAGCATATCTTCAATATAGAAGAAATGTGGAGCAAAAACCAAAACACCACTCTATATGTCAGAACACCTCTACAACACATTGTTTCTTCTTTTATTCAAATTTTCTCAAAAGAACTTGGAAACCAAGCACCAAAAACACATTCTAATCATCTTCACCACTTTTTCATCATCCCCACACCAACTGCAACATAGCAACTCAACCAAACGTCCACAGACAAAAGCTTATCAAAGCAACACTAGAGTTTGACATAAGTAGCACTTATTGATGACAACAAAGCATCATTACAACTTCTCAACCATCAATAGACATCAATGACAACACCAACTACTCAAACTTGCAACAATTCCTCTTTAGAAGATATTTGTATTTAGATAAATAGTAATTCTTTTGCAAAATTAGAATCTTATTCAAATTGCATGTCTTCTTTTGGCTCCTTTTTGAAACTTTTTTTTTTTTTAATTTTACTCTATCTATTACGGAAGCAAGTTTATGAGTCAAATATCCTTCTCAAGGTGCCTAACCCTAACGCTAACCTTAACCCTAACCCTAAGTGAACCCCAATTGTTCCCTAATCCTAACCCCAAGTTTTTCCTAAAACCCTAACCCTAAACCTAACTCTAAATCTAATCCTATATGAACCCTAACCCTAACACTAACACTAACACTAACCCCAAGATATTTCCTTGAATCTTAACCATATCCCCTACTCTTAACACTATATGAACTCTAATTAAACCCTTACCTAACCCTAATCATAAACACAACCCTAGCCTTAACCCTAACCCCAAGCTTTATCCTAGAATATCAACCCTGATCCTAACATAACCTTAATCCTAACCCATGCTTTATGCTACAACCTTAATTCTAATTTGAACGTAACCCTAACAATAACAATGAACTTTAACCCTAATTGAACCTTATTTGATCCCTAACACTAACCCTCATTAAATGCTAACCCTAATTGAACCCAAAATAATAATTCAACCTTAACCATAACTATAATTGATCCCTAACCCTAACCCTAGTTCTATTAAGCTTATGATTCAATTAGGGTTATGATTCATTTAGGGTTAAGTGCCAATTAGAGTATAAGGTGGAATTAGGGCTAGGGTTATGATTTAATTAGGGTACAATTAAGCTTAGATTTGGGGTATGGGTTAAAGTTCTATAATAAATCTTGGGGTTAGGGTTAGGGTTCAATTAGGGTAAGGGTTAGTATTAAGATTAGGGTTATTGTTCAATTAGATAAGGGTCGATATTAGTGCTATTTTTAGAATTAAGGTTAAGGTTAGGGTTAGATGTAGAATTAGAATTAGAGATCGAGTTAATTAGTGTTAGTTTTAGGGTTGGGACTAGGGTTAGGGTTAGAGTTATAATTAGTGTTAGAGTTGGGGTTGTGTTAGATTTAGGGTTGGCATTAGAGTTAAGGTTAAGGTTAATAATCAAGGTTAGGGTTAAGATAACTCTAACCTAATTGAACCCTAATTTAAACCTAACCTAAAGCTTTATCCTATAATTGTAACTCTAACCCTAATGGATCCCTAACCCTAATCCTATTGGAACCTAATCCTAATAGAACCCTAACCCTAACCTTAAACCTAATTGAACCCTAACCCTACCCTAACATTGAACCCTAATTGAATCCAAATCTTCAATTCCCCCACACAACTTTATATAATAAAAATTATATACTACAATAATTCATTTTAACATTTTAATTCAAAATCTTTAGACATAAGCGCTTATTGCAAAGGAAAATGAGAGTAAAATTTCCAAGCTGGTGGATTTTTCAAAGGACAGAGGAGTAACTATAAATAACTTACACTAAACATAATAGGAGTACTCAAACCCATTCTTGCTCAATTACATAGATTTTGGCTTCAATGTCATCGCAGGTCATGTAGAAAATTTCCCAACTGTAAACACACTAGGCATGTCATTGAACCGTGGAGAATTTTGCCAATGTGGTTTGAATTCCCCCTCATATTCACCCTCATGCTATTGAGATGATATTTATATTGGAGGGTGCTGTTTTGGCCACTTTTATCACCACAAATAATATGTTCTCAAAAAAGTTGGAGAAGGGAGACGTGTATGTTATACCAAGGAGCTTGGTGCATTTTCAGCAAAGCGTTGGGGAATCACATGCTACTACAGTTACTCTTAACAGCCAGCTGCCTGGCGTTCAAGTGGTTGCATCTGCCCTCTTTGGAGCCAATCCCCTTACAGATGTCTTGGCCAAGACATTTAACATCAATGACCAACAGCTCCTAGAATTGTTGCCTAATAAAAACTTTGCACCTGCACATTTGGATACCCCTATAAGCTATTATTCTTCCTTGTATGCACAAAAAATTAAATTCCAAATCAAAAATATTCTAATGATGCATTCAATGCAAAGAAAAGTGGACAGACTGCACACAGTTTGCATGGCCAGCCATGCAAACAGTGGATTTGGCAAGCGTTCTGCACTCTTCATCGCATGTCCCCTTTCACTATCTAATTTAGAAATCTCCACTCTCCTTATATAAAAGGGCATTTTAGGCATGAATACCGTATCTGCTTCGCTAAAAGATATTTGTGATTTGATCAAAATGTAGTAAAGAAAAAATTCGGGGGTCTTGTGTGACAAAGCTAGCACCTTTAAAAGATAATGTGCAAATAGCTTATTGCTTTTGTAATCACCGCAAACAACACTCTTCCGCCATATCTACCTCACCCTGCACAGTCCAATCAAAGCAATGAAGCAAATGAGTGAGTGCCAACTCAAATATTGTTAGCAAAGTACATGTTTAGTTTCATTATTCATTGTCCAGTACTCCAAGCGAAGTTCCTCCAACTGGGTATTAGTAATCCAAATGCAAGTGGCAACTCGCAGGAGTACATGGGCATCCATGTATTAAAAGCGGGCCAATACGCCCACAATCTTCCATAATCCTACTGGATTAGAGTATTAACATGGTACCTTGAGCGCAAGCCCGCCTTGAAAAGAACTCTAACCCCCTCAAAAGAGAAAGACATTCGAGACCCTCTCCACCACATCAAGAGGTAGACTATAGACAAAGAGGGTCATAGACCACTGCGTTGCAAACACATTGGTTTTCACCTCATGGTGCTAGAAATGCTCCACCACATCACAGAGGTACTCTTGCAGCAATCTCCATAGCTGAAATGTGTACTGATTTACAAGCGGCAAGCTGGGGAGATAGAGCTCTTGCAACAGCTCATCCATTTCTTCACCTCTAAGCAGCTTGACAAAGCTCCAAAATGCCTCCTCCTGGGTCATTTGGAGCAGCATAATTGCTGCCACAAAATTCATGGACTGTATATCCAAGCTTGTCATCATAAACTGAATAAGCCTTCAAAACATTGAACAGAAACCTCTGCCCTGACCCACCTTCATCCTTGAACAGGGGATGCGAGCATAATGTGCAAGGAACATCTTTTCTTATTTGGGATTCTCACGCAGAGCACCTTAATAAAACTCATGAAAGACCGTAACATGTTTAACCCTGTGCTTTTACATTTCAGCGACAAACTTTTGAATTTCCAATGGTTGTGAATAGAGTTGACAAATGCATGGCTTCCATGCATTCAACTATTACCTACACGTCAATTTTTGCAGGAGTTATTGTTTACACCAGGTCCATGCTGGCACTGTAGGAACACCTCTTGGCATAACTAGTTAATAACTGCACCTCACTAACAGATTGAGCCTTCAGTGTCAAACATAATTGATTTTACAAAATAGTCCTTGTGAGATTAGCAGCTGCAAACAGCAATTTATGGACTGCATAGATGACAATGATAATAGTATGCTAATATGTATATTATACTTGAGGCAATTAGAGGCATACAATGCCCGTAAAGAAATAAATGATGCGTCAAATATTCGCTAGATGCTTTGTCAACTAGATGCTTCATCTAGTTTTGTTATTATAGACCCTGCCTTCTTACATAATCTCCAAAAACATTTTATTAAATACACAGTTTTTATGTGTAACATCAAGTTAGGACTCATAATACTAAAGCAGTCCACCCGAACATCAAAAAGCTCACCAATACTTTCAAGCTGTACATATTGTGCCTTCCATTTTCTATTGCATTCTTCATATGTTACTAATGCTTTCTTGATTTTCATATATTCCAGTACATACTTCACATTGAACATTTTTAATTTAAAACTACCTTCTACCTTTAATGCTTACCTATCATATTGCAGTACCTACTTCACATTGAACATTTTTTATTTAAAACTACCTTCCAGCTTTAATCCGTGCCTATCATATTCCAATACCTACTTCAGATTTTTAGTAGTTAACTTAGCAATCCAATTGAATACATTTGGAAATAGCCAAATACTCTAGAAGCATCATAATGTGTCAAGCTGTTTCCTCAGTTACGTGAAACTCAAAACCTAAAGAAAATATGTCAAAATAAGGAATTGAATTGATCATCGCATACAACTTTGACCAATACATTATTCAACCCTAACAAAATACAATGTAATGTTGCTCAAAACTGTGAAGATTACAGCTATTGTTCAGCGCTTCTTTTGAAATACTCTTGAAACGCATATACTACATCAATCTCAATCACATAATCCTGAGCAAGAAATTTTCCATGCTAAATATAGTTGCTATGGTTTTGCCCAGGGGCTGTTAAGTTGGTTGCACATCCATTGACCAGCTAATCATGCACAGATACTGCAGCAAAGGAAACCAGCCCTTCTGTTTGGGTATTTGGAATTCCTAAAAAATTGTGAAATGCCAACTCTCTTGAAATACTTTTTGCCAGTACTGTAGATTTCAAAGAATTCAACAGAATGAGTTGAAACCTGTGTACAGTTTTGAATTTATAGAAGAGTTATTACTCAATTTTTTTCCTTGTGCGTCTTTCTTGCATTGCTTCTTCTCTGTACCGTTTTCTCCGTTCCTCACGCTGTCGTCGCTTCATGACTTGTTCATCTTTACTCTTTTTCAATTCATATGCTTTTCTTTGTTCCTGGTGCTGCAATTTATGCTTCTTT